>JANHFT010001744.1:165145-182145 GCA_032467955.1 Pseudoxenodon macrops
GAAGCAAAGGTAGCAGTTGGCTAAGCAAGGGGCAGGAGTCCTGCCATGCCCAGTGGGGGGGATAAATGGCAAGAGGAGCTTAGCTTGCCATCCCTTGCTTAGTCATCCGCCCCTTTAGCGATGCAATTTGGAGGTGGAAGGTGGAGCAGGGTGAACCGTGAGATGTTAACCCTGGCTAGAAGCTGCGGAGAAGAGGCCGGTCGGGCCAGTCACCTGCTGCCATGTCTTCTGGCAATTGGAGCAGAGAGGCAGCAAAGGGAAAAGGAAGTCACAGCTCTGCATGAAGTTGGAAGCACAGAGCAGGGCACACACTTCCAAAGCAGTCACTTCTGGAAGACTCTGCCCCGGCTGCCGGAAGACTCGGCAGCAGGCGGCTGGACTGACCGGTCTCTTACTGCTCAGTTGGTGAATGGAGCTCTGCCCAGCCAGAGGGGGGGGGGTTGTCCACTGGCTGGGCACTATGTGTCAAGAGGTGCCAGGCGGCTGCTCCCTTGCGAGTGGGGCAGGAGTTTGCAGCCAAGGGGGATGGATGGGAGGCGGGCGAGCACCAAAAACACTGGGGGGATGAGAGAACAGAGAGGCAGCTCCAGTTCAGCTCAGCTGATCCACGGGTCTGGTTTAAGGGGCCCAGTTGCCCCTAGCTGACCGGGGAAGGGAAAGGCTGCCTCCTATGTTGGCCATGGTCACCCCTTCAGGAGGGCTTATTTTCGGGGAGGGCGTATATTTATGCCCATCCCAAAAAACATTCTTGGTCTTATTTTCAGGACATGTTGTATTTTCGGGGAAACACAGTAGATATATCCAAGCAACTCAATAATATCTCTATGTATCTATTATATGAGTAAATTGAATCAAGTTGATAAGTTTTGCTTATCATGTACTGTATAGGGTTTTCGCCATAACATGATTTTTGGGTATTCACAAGTTGAATTAAAACAGAAGATATTTTCTCTCCTTCACTCATAACTCAAAACCCATGACTGAAACAACTGTTGAAAGTTTGGAAATTCCCAGGCACTTGAAAAAAAAGGTAAACATGGGATATGGATTGATTGTTTACTTTTACAGTGTTACTGGGTTTTTGGAAAAAAGTGTATTTTCATGGTGAAAATAGACAGGGCTCTTTTTCACATTGCTTTCTCTTTACTGGCCACTATTGTGGCTGCAGTGTTGACTTGATGGTCTATACTTCATGGAAGCCTACACTGGAAAAAGACCATCCATTTTCTATACTTAATATAGCTTGCCATGTTCAGAGCATTACAAAATAAGCTGCACTGTTCCAGTAAGCAGAGTTGGTTCACAGGGAAAAATAACTTAAAAGAGCTTTAGAAATAAAAATTTGGGGGAAAGTTGAGACCTTGAAGGAGTGCAAAAGAGAGAAACCAGGATGATTAGGGGACTGGAGACCAAAACATATGAAGAACGGTTGCAGGAACTGGGCATGGATAGTCTAGTGAAGAGAAGGATCAGAGGAGACATGATAGCAATGTTCCAATATTTGAGAGTCTGCCACAGAGAGGAAGGGGTCAAGCTGTTTTCCAAAGCACCTGAAGGCCAGACAAGGAATAATGGATGGAAACTGGTCAAGGAGTGATTCAACCTGGAAATAAGGAGGAACTTTCAGACAGTGAGAACAATCAACCAATGGAACAGCTTGTCTTCGGAAGTTGTGGGAGCTCCATCACTTGAGACTTTCAAGAAGAGATTGGACTGCCATTTTTCAGAAATGGTGTAGGGTTTTCTGCTTGAGCAGATGTATGTGGTTTGGATTAGATGATCTATAACTATTAACTCTGTTAATCTGTTTATTTTCAGGCCAGTCCAATGTTTGCTGAGAGAATATGCCCAGGATTACATACAAAGGAAACAGATGCACTGAGAATACCTGTCTCTGCTTCCTTAATCAGTAACATCCACTTCTGTACTATCTGATGGACTGTTGTTGATAGCAATCAACTTTAAATAACGTATTTAGTCTTCACTGTCAGACAGAATGAATTTTGTGAATGCAGTGCTGTTCATTTCCTAATATTGCTACAGATATCTACATCTTTCCCCAGTAGAAAGAAATGTTTTTTGAGATTATAATATTTATTTTCTATTAAATTCATAAAACAAAGTAAATAAAATCCATATAAAATCAAGCCAACCAACAGCAATTGCCATTATAACAGCAAACTGATAGCTATGCTGTTTCTTTTACCCATTCTATTTTTTGTAGAACATAGCAATAAAATACCCAGGTACATTTTAATTCATCACAGATTTATGGTACTATTTCCTAGTGGATATCCTTGAGATTTTATGGCATTTCACACCATATCCTTGCCATTTACACCATTCATCAAGAAAACGATAGCAAAATAGCCTTTAGATGTGTGATTCACAAGATTATTGCTGTTTATACAATGCATCTTTCTATCTATATCTGATTAGCTGATTTTCTTGAGCACATCAGAGAAATTGTGTGATCATAATACTGAGTGGAGGATAAACCTGAACAGAACTGGTGAAGGTTACTGAACAATATATTAGAATGCTGGAAATATAATCACTCTCTCATAAAGACAAAAGATGAAAGAAGAAGCAGAATAGGGAAAGGAAGAAGAAAACCAATAGGAGGAATATATTTATGCTTAAAGAATGACTTCCTACATATGTTTATATTTGTCTAGATATGAAGCATGAGGAAATAACTCATTTCAGATTTTAATACTACAGCAAAAACTGTGGAAAAAGAGCTAGTTTGGAAGTACTCAGTTCAAAGCCCAGGTACAGAATGCAATGTGGAAAACCAGCAAAGTTGTTCCTTAGACTAGCATGAAAATCAAACTTTCTTTTCCAGCATAATGACATGAAATGCACAGCAAAGTTTGATGGTTTTGAATGAAAGAAACATGCTAAATTTCATAGATATCAGTGCAGTTGCTATTGAATTACATTACTGATTTTTTTTAAAGAAACTGTTAACTTCATTTTTATTTTTTAATGCAGAATGTGATGATGTTTTTGGTGATAAGAGTCTACTGAAAGCTCAGTCTCCACAAGAGGCGAGAAGGATTGGGCTAGAAGGCAGGTTTTGCTATAGTTGCTCCAACATGGAATATACTCCTCACAAAGGTGTGCTTAATTCTTTCACTCAGTGCCTTCTGGATGATTTATACTAAATGTATTTTTTATAACATACTTAGAGTAAATTTTGAGATAGCAGCATAGAATAATGAGTGAGTGAGTGGACACATAAACTACAGCTGTTATGGAAACAACTTTCATACATGCTGGTTAGGCAAAAGGCCCATTCATGAAAGGAGTAGAATTTATTGTCGGGTACTAGGTCAGGGGTCAGCAACCTGTGGCTCTGGAGCCACATGTGGCTCTTTCACTCCTCTGCTGTGGCTCCCTGTCACTCAAAAATGTATCACAACTGTCAATGTATGACACCAGTCGGCAGGCGATTTATTGAGCTTTTCAACTCCTGGTAGGCCAACCATGGATATATCTAAGAAACATTTCAGAAGAAAACAGAATGTTTAATTCAAATACATATGCTAGTTTTGTGGCCGCTCAAGAAATAGGCACGGGAAGGATTTTGTGGCTCCCGGTGATTTCTTTTCTGTGGAAAAATGGGTCC
The DNA here is from genome assembly GCA_032467955.1 of Pseudoxenodon macrops. Taxonomy (NCBI): domain Eukaryota; kingdom Metazoa; phylum Chordata; class Lepidosauria; order Squamata; family Pseudoxenodontidae; genus Pseudoxenodon; species Pseudoxenodon macrops. Next base: position 168,780 of record JANHFT010001744.1, read on the forward strand.
AAATGGCTCTTTTGAGTGCTTAAGGTTGCAGACCCCTGTACTAGGTCAAACGTCTTCTGTGAAGGGCTGTTTCCCTGCTCTTTGTCATAGAATCATGAGGTTACTAGGCCAGATTATCCATGGAAGGGATTCTAAAACAATGAAATAGAATAATGGTTAAAGCTAAGGATCTTCCACAGTGTGCAAGATACTGTAGCAGAGAAAATGATAAAAATTCTCCTGTTTGTTTATGGTGGGAGACACATGCAGATTACGATTTCAATACTTCACTTTCCAGTTTTCCAACCATGACATTTTTCCTAAATGATTACAAAAATAATTTTTGTCATTGTTCTTCTGTAAATTCCTGCCATTCCTCCAAAGGCTCGGATCAACTTCCTCAGATCTCAATGTTATCACCGCCATAGGCTGAGAGACAGGAATTCATTCATTGAATTTCTCTTGAACTTCTCCATGATGGGTGGACTTGAACCCTGGATCTCCTCATCCTAGTTCAATATCTTAATCACTTTGTCACAGACTACCTTTTCATTCCTTTTGCTATGGCTATCACATAATGCAGATCCTACATAAAAGGGATGGGGAATTATATGGAGTCACTTTTGGATTTGCAAACTGCAGCATTTGCATAGAATTGCCACAAAAATCAGACCTTGTGCATGAAGACCATTCATCAGACTATTGAGATTCTTCAAAATGAGAAAGCTACATAAACAGTTCCCACATTAATATGCCGGTTATCACAGATAATAACTCAAATTCAAAGGTAGGTAGGTTATGAGACAAGTATCAACCAGTATGGTCCAATGGCACTTATACAGTAGCTGCCATTAATATAAATTGCAAAACTCTCAGAATCTCTTTGGGTGGAAGCATATTATATTATAAAATGGATTGATCCATATCAAATTACAAATGGAAGAATGCTTCCCAAATTGGAAAATTACCTTCTCATAGAAATTTGGATCTTAAGAACAAACCTCCTTGACTTTCAGCTTTCTAAATGTGTGTACATACATACATAAATACACATACAGAGATAGTGCATTAAGTAATGCAATTACTGTATGGTATGGGTTAACTCTCTTTTTTCCCGTCATTTACCTTTTTGGGGTTTTTGTTGTTGTTTTCCTTTCTCAGTCACTTCAATAGAATAAATACATTTAAATATGCTTTTTTTGGGCTTATGTAGTATCACATGTTGCTGCAATTAAAGAAGTCAAAAATAAATACACGGAAGAAGGTTTAATAAACAAAATATCATAAAAATACTTGGCCAAATTGCTTGAAAGTCTTCTTACCACTTTGTTTAAAGGGGAAAAAAAGTGTAAATTAGACGATGAGCAATATACACCAGCAAATCAGGTACAGATTTATCACTTAACTATCTCCATATGAAAGAAGTCCATGATCTATATTCCAATAGACTGTAAATAATAGAATATAGCCTATGCATCCTCAACTTACATAAAGCCATGTTAACAATACTCTGAATTTTAGCCAGAGGTATGGGAACAAAACATTTTTTTATCATGATATTTTCCGAATCAGACGGGAGAAGGCCTCAAGCATGGAATTAGCCTTGAGTGCTTGCACCGTGGCAAAAGAACTAAACTGACCCCCTTTAAGCTCCATAGAGCCTTATCTATCTGTTTCCAGGCTGAGGCTGGCAGCTTACGAAGATCCATGTATAATAGGAAGAATCTAACAAAATAACAAACCTAAATTCTACACATGTCTCATTGACTGTGAACGATATTGTCTGATCAACATAATGTTAAATGTTTCAGTCTGAAATAATTATTTTACAGATTTATTTAGTTGATAGATGTATTTTCTGCTTTTTGTTCAAGAGTTCATGCTAGGATATATAGCACTGATCTCAGGACCAGCCTGCATGGTTAAGAAATAATTTGTAGGTCCAATACAAATACAATTCCCCCACTTTCAATCAATTCTAGATTACAATAAATTGATTCCTTCATAATGAAATGGAGGAGAACCAGTAACAGACATACAGTAGGCATTAGAAAAAATAATCTTTTACGCTTACAGAATGGTCTGGAGCACAATTCATCACACAGTGCATTTAGGTTAGGAGAACAGCCTTGTCAGTTTGATCTACCTCTTAGTTGTATGAAACTGCATGACCCAGTAAGTAGATCATCCTGATCAAAAATCCTGTTAGGCTTATCTACTCATTAGATGGGCAGTTTGGTGTGATGGCACCTGGATATTGTTCGGACCAAGCCTTAGCAGACGCAAGAAACAGACTCCTTGTCATGAAAACCCCCTCTTTATTTACCTCTTGTGAATTAATTGCATTCACCCACCGAAAGGTCTAGGCAATAGTCCTTCAAGGAGTTAACTGCAGTAACAGACCTTATCAGTTCCTTACAATAATTGCAAGACTGTGAGCTCCCAGTCGAAAGGCTGCAAATTACAGTAAGTTCTGGCAAACAGTCTTTGTGGCACGAAACACAATGAGGAAAATCTTCAGAAATATGAACTGTTGTCTCCTATGACAACCACTCCGCTTTCCTTCTATTTATTTCCCAGCGAGGGAGGGGCCATTCAGCGTCCATGTGTGGTTTGCTTCCTGAGGTGACTCCTTGTTCTCCATTGTTCACTTCTACTAACTGCTCTATGCATACGTGCATCTGGAACAGGCCCCAGTTATTCTTCCTCCTCACTGATATCAGCCTCCAAAGGCAGCTGCCTCTCTGGTGGCTTGGAAATGTCGGATGGCCCTGGCTCTATCTCAATGTCCAATGCAGAGCATCCATCAGAGCCTTCCCCAGACTCCAGAACTGGCCCAAGTTACTCACCAACCTCCTTATTGTCTGAGTCTTCCACCAGCTTTGCTGGCAGCTGGCGGGTCATTACAGATATAAAGCTCAAGGGTGTTTTTAAATATGTATGACAAGAAGAAAAGGAGACTACACTCTTAGGTATTCCTGGAATCTTCAGTTGATGGGGCGAGGATTCTGACACCATGGTTTTCCATTACTCCATTTCCATTACTCCATTTCCATTACTCCATAGACTATCAAGCTTCCTAATTTAGACATCTTAAATCTTGAAGAATATCTGGTAACGAATGGTTTAATTTAAACAACGCAACCATGCATAGGATTGTAGGCATTTTATCTTTTTACTTAGCACTGAATTTTCTGCTAGGCTGGGAACTATTTTACTGCTTAGCATAAATATCTTCTTACTTAGTGATAAAAAGTATGGAACAAAAAGAAAAGAAAACAAAGCTTGCTCCTGAAAAATACATCAAAAAAAGAGATTTTTTTCCTTTAAAAAAAAACCCTGCAGTGTGCCTTATTCACCTTGAGAGACGGGCAAGCATAACTTAGCTATTTAAAAAAAGAGCACCACTATAGAAAGTTAGGAGCCTGGCAGCTCCATTATTACTGCTGTTTACCATTTATATAGATCTTTTTAGCAGTGCAAAGTGTGTTGCAAAACTTATCTAATATAATCCCTCAACAACCTTGCGAAGCAGCAATTTCCAGAGGGGTAGCTGCATGTGGCAGAAAACAAGGAAAAGATTTGTGGCATCTTAAAGACTGAACTAGATAATCATGGCATCAGATTTTGTGGGCAACAGGAACATCACACACATTGATACTGAAAGCTGAACAAAATTAGAAAAGCAACAGTAAGCTGTTAGTATATACTCCCCCATAAATCACCAGGGCAACTCTTTTGATCTCAAAGCAGCTTGTATCCAAACAAGCAGTCTGTATGGACTTGTGATGATTAATTGATTGATTTACAGATTTTTAAACATCAGTCCAATCAGAAAATTCTGGGTAGTATTAAAATCAATACATAAAAATAATCTCCCACAAATCAACCTCTCATCCTATCAATAAAACAATCCTCCAAGACTAGAGAGCAAGTTTGAGTCAATAAGAGAAGATTCATGAGAGACGGTGAGTTTCAGTTCCATATTACACACAAAGCCATCTGGATGAGCTTGGGCCAGTCAATCTCTCTCAACCCTAGGAAGAAGGTAATCATGCCAAGAAAATGATAAGGACTTGTCCAGGCACTTACCAGGATTCAACTCTGATTTGAAAGCAAGCACACACAGACACAGACACCTCCCCCCTCCAACCCCAAAAATTAGAATAAAATGACCACCTATTCTCTATCATCTAGGCATAAAAGATTAAATATCATAGGCCCATTTAAAATGTGTTTTCCTGAATTATAGGGCAGAAGGAACCTACTGTAAGTAACAGGTTCCAAGGTTTCAGGACAATCACATAGAAAGTCTTCCTTCTGCTCCACTTCTAATCAAAAGCAAAGTCTAGAACAGACACTTTTTAAATAAAAAAATAAATTACATTATAGTTGTGAATGGTAGGGCATTAAACAAGCAACTCAGGACAGAGAATACTCCACAGTTAAGAACAGACCTGACGGGTGGATGAGATAAGAAAAAAAGTAGTAGATAAATTTAAAAACCGTAAAAATTAGGTAAGAATTTTTCTGATTGGCAGGATGAGGAGTATAATTCTGGACAAGACAGTTCCTAACATCACTTGAAATGCTGACAAACTTACAGTTGCAGTCAAGGAAATTGGTTGGCTTTGGCACAATACAGATAGACCTCAATATACAACAGATCCCTTAAAGAACATTCAAACTTACAACAGGCACCCCAAAATTACATGTGACCCAGTTTCAAAGTTACAATAGCTGCAGTGCCTCTGTGGTCATTTGCCTTTACAACCATCCAGAGGGATGTTGCAGCATCCCTTGCCTCTCTCTCCTATCTCACCGGGACCCTGCAACACTTAGGCCTGTTTCCCAAACACCCATCATGCATTTCAATTATCTTTTGAAGCTCTCCAGACTTCATTCTGGGGAAGAAAGGTACCGTACACTGCATATCCCTGGCCTGTGTGGAGATGACCCAAAGGCTGCCGCCATTTTGTTCTACCTGCTTGTGGGCTGGGACAAAATGGTGGGTGCCATATAAACTGCTTCATTTCCTGCCTTATCAAAATCGCACTGCAGAAACTTTCTGCAGTGTTCAGAAGCTTCTGCACCACCGTGCAGACCTCAATAAGGCAGTGTGTTCTCCACCTTGAGTTATTTGTTAAAATAATAAAGGCAAGATACAAACAAACAAACAAATAAATAAATAAATCTTCCGGGCACAGTTTAGAATTTAAGAACACTTTAAAAACATTTATATGGCTATCTGTTTATATGATTCTGTGTGGCAAACAACCAGTTAAAACCATGAACAAAATAATTTAATGGCAATTAAAGCATATTGTGTCCAAGGCAGCCCATGCATTCATAAAGAATTCATTTTTTTAAAAATGGCTCACCTAAACTCCTGACTTCATCTTCTGATATTCAATTCAGAACATGAAATTCAAATTTAAATTACACTTAGAGAATTCCTATTGAAGTTACCGGCAATTCTGTTGACAGGATTAATTTGTCCCACTGCTTTCAATGGGTCCATTCCAAGCATGATTAAGTTTAAATCCAGCTGCACATTTCGTTTTTAGTTCTAGCAAAATCTTATCATAACAATGGGGCTTTGAGAAATAGAAGGAGGATTTAAAAGATTAAGCATAATCCATTTGAAACTCTAAGTCTATACAGATAGGTAAATGAGATGGTAAAATCCCAAGGAGATAAAATTAACTGTATTGTTTTGGCTTGGGGGTGGAATAGTCAATTATTACTTGGCTGCATCTGATGTAATTAAAAAAAAAGTATTCAAAATGCCCTGGATGAGATGCCTTGTCCCATTCAAGAACTTGAATAAGCAAATATATTTGGCTCTTGTTGTTTCTGTATCTAAAATCTACAAGTGGAATTTGATGTTATTTCTGTAAAACATTATTGTAAAAATGATTTGCCATTCTTTTGTTCGGAATACAGGTATATTCGATTGAGGGACTTATACTCTACCTATGTAATGGAGAGGTATTTGGATAGGTTATAATTTTATATATAATCCTATTCATCAAACTGGACAAAGAATTCCTGCCAATGATGAAATAATTCTCTTTGGGAGGAATTAAGTTTGCCAATTGTATTCCAGCCCTCCTGGCACTTCTGAAAAGCCAGTGTTCAGTGCCAGCAAAGCATAAGGCCATGACATATTTTTTTTAATTTTTAAATAAAATTTTATTATAATTACAATATAAAAGCCAATAAGAACTAATATTTAAAATGGAAAAAGGAAGAATAATGAAAGAAAGAAAAAAAAAGGAAAAAGAAAGAAACAGAAAACAGCAGACAAAGGTGCATATCACACCTGGGTTTCTACCAGTTCTATCTGGTTCTATAGAACCGGTAGTAACTCCACGGTGACATCACGGAGCCGGTTCCATCGATATCTCCATGGGTACCGCCATCTTGGATTTTGCTTCCGCGCATGCGCATTAGCTAGTTTTTTTATTGCTGCACCACCCTGAGTGAACTGGCAGCAAAAAGAAGCAGAACCTACCCCTGGTGCATATATCAACGAAAAGAAAAATATATATAAAGAAGTGACTTCTAATTTTCTTTTACAGCAGTTATGAGTGTAGATATAAAATAACCTCTATGATTACAACTTTATTTACATTTTTTTGTAATCTATTATTTTTATTGTAGTCCTCATATATCATAATATCATTTATTTCTGTTCCCCTTCAAAGTCAATAAGGGGAAGGCTATGGCATTTTAGAAAAGCCAGTGAAAAGCTAAGGATTTATTTTTGGATACGTTTTTTGAAAATTTGTCATTTTAATTTGGAATGGGATCTTTTTCTTTTTTTTTACTTTGGTTAAGTCACCTTTCCTAGAAATTGTGAAGCTGTTATGCTATCCTTCCCTCTCACTGTTATCTCTGTCCAACAGAAGTTAGGGGGATTATATCCATTTTTGATATTCTAGATAAATAGAACTACAACCAAATCTTTGCATTTTACATTTTTAACCAATTTCCCATCATATTTTTTAAGTCAGAATGATGATAATGTGAAGTCATCACATCAGAAATATCACTATGATCTCCGGGATATGCTGTGCTACACTAGATATGCCATTCTTATTTGGTACTGATTGATATGTAGTCATAAAATGTATTTCATATAGATGACAATCTTGACATTCTGGCAAATTATAAATAGGAAAGGAAAAATGGCCTATCAGTATTAGGAGGTTTCAGACTCAAATGGTCTCCCTACACATGGTGAACAATATTGCCATATTGTTCACATTAAAAGATAGCTTAGTAATACATTGGAGGTCTTTGGGGGCAATTAGATTAGCTGAATACTGGTGAAAGTATTATTTGTGAGAACTGACACCTTAACCACGACTAGTTCAAGGCTCGAGAGGATCCAGTATCTGAGTACTTGAAAACTTGAGAAATTACAATAAATACCAGAATAAATAGTTGCATCCTAGAAAATATCCTATTTGGAGTATACTGGCAAGCATGATTCTTCAAAGAAATTCCTGACCGGGCTCATATAAAAAAAATTCTGAGTAAAGAAAGCAATCTGAGACCATCTATCCTTATTTTTATCCTAACCAATAGAGAAAACTTAGTAGACAAAGTGTAAACTAATAAACTTAGTTTCAAATTAGCATTCTAATCTGGGTAGCTTTCATATTTGAGTACACTTTGTTTTTCTATTTGTTTTATAACCTACAGTATAAGCTGCCAGAGTCACCTTATGGAGGAGATCGGTGACTAAATAAATAAAAAGTAGGATTCAGTGGCAGAAGTTAATGGAAAAACTTGCTCAAGAGTGACAGATGCACCTGAAAAAGATGTTACTAACAGCCCAATCAGAAAATGCAACTAAGATTTTTAAAATAATAACAGAAGAAGAAGCCAATATGATTATAAAAACATCTAAAAGTACCCCAAAAAAAAGACATGTACTGGTGGCAGAAAAAAAGGGAACAGTTTAGCAAATAAGAGTATATACAGGTTGTAGGGATTTTGTTCAGAAAACTAAAATGTAACATGTACTGGGGTTAGCAAAGGTTGTTATCACTAATGGTAAGAGTTTATTCTAATACGTTCAAAAAGAAAAAGAAAAAAATAGAACAATATTTATCAGCATTCCATCCGCTCAGTAAAGTTGACAAACAGGTAATATGTTTGCCCAACAAAGTCAGTAACAGTTAATTCATATTTTGGCTTATTCTTCTATGAAAAAAGGATTACATTCTATTGTATAACCTTGAGGAACAGTTTGTAGGAACAAGTTTACCGCCTAAGCTTGTTACGTAGCTTACAAGCACCATCTTTTAATTCAACAACATTTAAAAACGCTGCACATCTGAACTTCAGAAAATGGTGGCCATGCATGCTTCAGGGAAAAAGGTTGAATTTTATTGACAGAATGAAAGTATGTAAAAGCATTCATGAAGCTCTCAGTGATGGGGTGTAAAACACAGTGAGAAATCATTTATTCATTAAGCAATTTTTTTTTCAGTGAGAAGAAAGTGTTTAAAAACAAGAGTCTTTGAAGTGACAATTATTTGTTTCAAATAAATAATTGGTGAGTGCAACGGGGTGATTAAAGCACTGCCCTTTTTAAATAAAGAAAGGCATGACAAGATGGGCAGCATATAAATGTAATGAATAAATAAATATGCATTGAATGCTTGTACAGTTTTGAGAAGAGTTGGGATCCACTCAGGGTGTTCATCTTTTTGAAGCCACTGACAGATTCCCCCAATTAAATATAATAAAGAGTGTGATGAACAACCACCATCTGAACATGAAAGAAGGTAGGTAAAGCACCCAGTGAATAGGTAATACCAATGAAAGAGGAAATAAACATCATTGGGGAAATAATTGTCTGTGGGGAATAACTTTAAAACAAGAGTGGCAGGATGCAAAGAAATATCCATGGATACAATGATGAAACACGGTACATAATACCAATTCTAAAAAGTAAGTTCAATACACACTCAGCCTTTCATGCATATTTACATGTGTAAAAGAGGGAGAGAAAGAGAAATAAAAAAGAGAAGGAGAGATGCATTACTTTTACATTGTGGTGTCAAGAATTCAGTGAAAAAAAGAAAGAAAAAGAGGGCTGATAATCTTCATGTAATTTACAGCTATGGGGGGGGGGAAGCAAAATCAGTTTGTATGTAAATATCACTTAGAAAGGAGGAAGTGTAAGAAGGATGAATGTATTCTTCCATATACTTAGTTGATGAGGAATGGTAGGTCCAACCTCCAGACGAGAGAAGGAGGAAAGGAAAAAAGGGGGGAAAAACGCCATCAATAGCTGTTCACCAGAGTTTTTGGATGGATCAGCTCAGCACACAACTTGGCTTCCTGAACTCACAGTCCTCTTGAAGCTGGGAACTCTGTCCAGTTCAAAGAGTTGGCACCTATGTCATTTGTCCAGATGTTCAAAAAATCTCTGTGCTTCTTCCAGACTTTGAAATCCAACTCAGCAGAGGCTCCAAGGCTGCAATGCTCACATAGCATTTGAACTCTGACTCATGTAATTATTAGGGTTATAAAAATGAAAATGGGTTCTTGTATTGTTTCCAAGTTCTCCTTTTAATCCCAATGATTTTTATGTCTCTAAATGAGGGGAAAATCCTGCTGCAGCAATTCTTTGCAATTGTAACTTCAGGCTAATCTTTAGAGCAGTGCTGGCATAAAATTGGCATAGGATAGTGATGAATCAGATACTTTGTTATTGGCTCACTATCCTAAATTGTTATGTAGGGTTGTGATGGACTGTTAAACATCTGATTACTTTCCTCTAGTTTAGACAGCAGTGCTAAACTGTGTTTTATTGCCTTTTGCCAAGTTTGAAAGTCGTAATGTTTACTTGAAAAACAGTCACTGACTGACCATTGTTTGAATGAGCACCCACATTTATAAATTAGAAACTTTGGACGGATGCCACCTTGAGTTAACATTTTCCGGCGCAGAACATATTATGTGCTTAGTCTTTGTTGCATTTCTTTCATAATGTTTAAACAGAATATTGTTTACAGTGCTTAGAGCTCAGAGGAATTTTCCCCACCTTCCCTTACCACTTCTTAGCTGCAGATAAGAATAGTACAGGGAACATTTTGTCACTTTCCCTTTTTATTATGTGCAGATTTATTCTCAACTTCCTTCAACCCAATTTATGGAGAAATGATGAGTGATGTTACATGCCTAACTCAATTCTTGCTGTATATGCAAAGTTAGAGATGCAGTAGAATTCATTTGGATGTCATAGAATTCTTGGGTGGACCTGCAGGTCATGATTACCCTCAGTTGAAGATAGGTAACTGATTATTTTGGGAGAGAATGATATAATTCTAAGCCTGCTCTTAGCCTGCTTGAAAGGCAACATGGACCACATCAAAAGCTGTGTTTTTATGCCCTGCTACTTCCAGGAGGACAATCCGGTCTGCCTACTGTGTTTCATTCTGCCTAAAAGAATCTATTCTGTTCAGACTTCCACAACCATTTTGTTCTGAGCTGTTGGATTACCTGCCACAAAAGACTGGGTGGTTTAGATTTTGTTTCAGTATAGAAATGGTGAGAGAATAGCTTAAGGCACCAGGATAGAAACTGGGAGTTCTGGTCCTGCCTTAGGCACAAAACCAGTTGGGTGACCTTGGGCAAATCACTCTATCTCAGCCCTAGGAAGAAGGCAATGGCAAACAAGTTCCAAAATACCTTGCAAAGAAAACTGTAGAGATAGGTCCAGGCCATTGCCAGGAGTTAGCACTAACCAGAAGGCATAAAATATAATAAAATGGTGAAATATTGATTGTATCCTATTTAATATTTTCTAAACAGCAGAAGAACCCTGAAATTATGACCATTTTTGTCTTTGTATATTTTAATTAGGTGAAATTGATAAGTGTTCTGGCAATTTCCCCCTTCTAGCCCAGGTTACAAGGCTTTCACTCAAAAGGGAAAGTACAGATGTAGTTGAGGGACTTGTCAGCTATCTGGCAGTCATATTCTCAACACTGTCCTCACAACATCCAGACAAAGATTTCTTAAGCTAACTTTCTTTCTAGCCAATTCACACATGAGACAAGTAGCTGAAGGTCCTACCTTCCAAACTGCTGTATAGAACACAATACATCACCATTTAGATTCTGAGTTTAGCCTGTATTTCTCAAATTATAGATACTGCCTGGGAAATCTCTGAGCGCAAGCATCTCACTGGTCATGGGAAGTATGAAAATTGGGTTCCTTCTCCATTTCATCATTTCTGCACAATGGAGTTTTAGAGATGGACTTATTGAAATAATTAGTTAGGATGGTTCTACTTATGTTGGATAATTATGCTTTCTTTCATCTCTTCTTTCAATCCTTTTGCAAGCCAATATTGTCCAGGATGCTTATCAATTCCACTGCAATCTGAGAACATAATCCCATCATGATTCAGATTATTGAAACTATTGAAAGTGGGTATTTTTAAATGAGATCTGAGATTTATAGTAAATTTCTCAGCACATTCAACAACCTCCATGATAGCGCCAAGGAAACCTAGAAGGAAATCAATGTAAATGTTTAATTGTAAATCTTTTATTAGAATTTGCACAAGGCAATATGTTAATATTACAAACTGGGAATGTATGGTAGAGGTGAAACCTTATGATTTCTGCAGTAGTAAGGACACAAAAACAAAAACAATAGACTATTTCCAGTTACAATCACAATGAAATACATGTATTTGTTTTCATACTTAATGACCATGTGAATCATTTTAAAAAGCATCAACTGTCAGGTTCAAGGAATCAGAACAACACCATAAAATGATTACAGTTGCTTTTTATTTTTGCCTACCTAGTTACAAGAATGTTGCCAAACTGACTACATTCTCTTGGGAACAGCCAGATTCTGGATGTTTCAGGACAGGGATGGGTTCTGGATATTTTTGCTGCCGGTTCACTCAGGGTTGTGCAGTTTGTGTGTGTGTGCGTAAAGTGCGCGCACGCAGCAATAAAAAATAGCTTCTGCGCATGTGCAGAAGCAAACATCTGTGCATATGCAGAAGCAAAATCCAAGATGGCAGCGCCCTTGGAGACACAAATGGAAGCGGCTCCGTGACTTCGTCGCCGAGCTACTAATGGTTCTAAAGAACCGGTTAGAACCTGTAGGAACCCAACTCTGCTTCAGGAATTCTGGGCAGGGAGAGGGGATGGTTTGGCCTCCATTGATTTCTTCCTTGCAAGGACTCCAAGCTCACCAGTCCTTTCACTCCTCCCCCCATTATAGATGGAGATTTTACCACATCAATGTTGTATCAGTATTATTAGAGCTTCAATATTTTAAAGTGATTACGGATGGTTTCATGTGTTTGTATATTCATTTTTCATTTAACAGAGCTGTCCAGAATCACTTAGGTGAGATGGGTAACCACTCAGATCAAATCAAATCAAGTCAAATCAATCTGTGCTCCATGTGAATAGGAGAAAAAGAAGTTATAAACTAATCCCAGTGGCATTTAAAGATTAGGCACATACATTTTGGAATTTATAATCTATGAAAGGGCATTCTTTGACTGCCTCTCACCAAGGTGATTAGCTACTTTTTAGCATCTCCCACATGGTGCATATCCTGCAGCACAAAGATGAACTCAGAGAGGGACAGGAACTCAGAGATATTTTGAAAAAGGGGACAGTTGAGAACTAGTTGAAGGACAGCTGCTAATCAGAGAAGGGAATGGTCTGCGTGACAGCTCTCAAATGACAAAAATTAGAGGTGATTCAGAAAAGAAAGAAATGAAATTGAGGAAAAAAGAAAAAAAATCAAATCAACCCACCAAGATCACAGAAGTTGACAGAAAGCAAGCAATGTCAAATGTTAGAATAAAGACCAAAGAGAAAGAGGACAAAGAGGTGGTCTGTAGAAAAGAGATATCTGTCGGAGTAGAGGCTGCAGTTAAAATTGGATTCAGAATACTGTAATCAGTAATGCAGCAGACTCTACATTCTCTGAGATTCTGTGAAAAAAAAAGGACTGGAAGGATGGATGGAAGGAAGGAAATCTCGCCATTTTTTTCTCATTTCCACCACCCTTTTGGTATGTAGAGGCCATTAATTATGGTGATGGCTGTTCATCCCAGGAAAAGTGGAACCACTATGAATTCTAAGGAACTGGAATAAGAAGTGGGAAGCTGGCAAAAATAGAATCCTTGAATCCTTTAATATAGACGACAATTCCCATAAGGAACCTTTGCCATTGGAAAAAGAGTGAAAACTGAGACAGTAGAATAGTGCTGTGTCAATGTACAAAGAGTGATTGCTGTCCTATTGAATAGAATAGAATAGAATAGAATTCTTTATTGGCCAAGTGTGATTGGACACACAAGGAATTTGTCTTTGGTGCA
>JANHFT010001746.1:0-19215 GCA_032467955.1 Pseudoxenodon macrops
TCTTGTGTCTAGTTGTCTTGGTGTGCAGTGCTCTATAGCGTCATTTTGAGGGTAGGAGTTGAAACAATTTATGTCCAAGATGCGAAGGGTCAGTAAATATTTTCACGGCCCTAAAAGTTTCATTTTCTCAGGAAAAGAAAAGAGGTTATGAGAATGAAACTTCTGCAGTATATACTACATAGTCAATGTCTGCTATAAGAGCAAGTCTCAAGAAAATGCTAATTAAAAACACCAGTGGAAAAATATCTCTTCATCTAATATATTTAACCGTTCGGAAAATTGGATTTTGACAATTTATATTAAACAACCGCTATTGTAATCACAATTTACAAATGTACAAAATCCTTAAATTATGTAGAAGGGGAAAGTTTGCTGCAATCTTTCTATATCAGCATTTGTCAGACTTTGCGTACAAAAACAGGTTAATGTGATTAAAGCGCCGGGTTAAAATTTGTACCTTGCAAAGACATGAAATCTGATGCGCAGGAATTCTTCTTTGAATGTTCCTGTCACTTACAAGTGTTTGTTTTCCTTCCCTAAACCTCCATTTTTCATAGCAGATCTCTTGCCACTTAGAACCTCCTTTGTTACAGAGATCAATCATTTTGCTAAGTATGCTGTAATGTGGACAGCTAAATTAGGGACCTTACTATGGTGTCATTATCTGATAGCTTCCAATTATACAAAGTACATCTGCTCAGTTCCCTTTACTGAAGTCATTTAAAAACACCAAAGAGGGATTCCAGAGAGAAACACAGGCCTGGACTACATTCACACCTGTTTACCACTTTATCCCCTACACAACACACACACACACACACACTACACACAGGCATTTGTGTGTTCCTCAGTTCCTCAGAACTTAGTCATTATGCTGACTTGATTCCCTTACTCATTTTCCATTTAGCGATTAGAATTTTCCAAATAGTAAGTGGTGTTAGAAATAAAGGTTCAGCCAGTGGAGAAAAAAATGAAGGATAACAGAGATAACTGCCTGGCTTAGATAGAGAGAGGTCTTGGGAAAACGAAGCAGATACAACTTTGGAAAATCGCGTCTTGGTGAGGTTCTGGAATGCCCTTCTAGATGTTTCCCAGATGTGGGACATTATAGTTCTTCTAATTATCATCGTTAAATTTTTTGAGGAATTGTGTCCTATACCAAGAACATAAAAAGGTAAAGGTTCCCCTGCACATGCATGCTAGTTGTTTTCGGCTCTAGGCGGCGGTGCTCATCTCTGTTTCTAAGCCGAAGAGCCAGCGCTGTCCAAAGACGTCTCCATCAGAGGTGGGTTCTGAATCTTCTTATTGCTGGTTCGCTCAGGGCGCGCCTCAAGCGTGTGTGCAAAGTGCGCAAGTGCGCACACATGCAGCAGTCAAAAACTAGTTTCTGCGCATGCGCAGAAGCAAAAATTAACTTTTGCGTATGCGCAGAAGCAAAACCCAAGATGGCACCGCCCATGGAGCCACCGACAGAACCGGCTCCATGACGTCACCACGGAATTACTACCTACTCTATAGAACCGGATAGAACCGGTAGGAACCCACCTCTGGTCTCCATGGTCATGTGGCCAGCATGACTAAATGCTGAAGGCTCACAAACTGCTGTAACCTTCCCACGAAAGATGGTCTCTATTTTTCTACTTGCATTTTTTACGTGCTTTCGGACTGCTAGGTTGGCAGAAGCTGGGACAAGTAATGGGAGCTCACTCCGTTACTTGGCACTAGGGATTCGAACTGCTGAACCTTCTGATTGACAAGCTCAGCGTTTTAGCCACTGAGCCACAGTGTCCCTACCCAGAACATAACATATTGGCAAAGGCTGTTCCAGAACGAGATGGCTTTGTTTCTATGGCTGACATATATTTTGCCAGATGTCCTCTGGGGAGAAGAAAGGAGGGTTCCTAGTCCATTCTGGGATGCCCAGTTATGAAGGAAGAAGTCCCTTCTTTGATGCTAGCTTTGTTGTTTGTCAAAGAAGAGAGGTGGACGTTTCCTTTCCTTGTAACATTCTCCTACCTTTGCTTAGATTGTCTGCTGAGCAAAACCAGCGTGTGGATGTGGCTGGGTGTTTCCAATGCCTTGACGGTGCCTCTGGGGGAATACCTGATGGATGTTCTAAGAAGAGAATGAATACCAAAAGCCTTACTCACCGTCACACAAAAAAAAACACACCAAAAACCACACACGCTCCACGCAATCATTCACCACCTCTCTCCAGAAGATGCCGCAGTCTCCAGCGAGGGAAAATCCCAATGCAGTATAATATTTGCTGACCTGTGCTGGAATTTTTGAAAAACCCGAGAGATTTCAGAGTTCAGAAAAACGGGGTTACACTTGGAGAGCGTTTGCATTTCTGTTTTGAGATGTGTGCACACGTTTTTTTTATTTAATTTTTACAGCTACATTTAATTTATGGACAGGGTTTCTAATTCATACAATTTTATGTTTACAACACAGTCACTTCAGCAATCCCAAGAAGGTTCCACAATCAACCTGATCCATCTGATTCTGAAGATACAGATAAATATCTGATAAACGATAATAGACAAACCAGCAGCCCACAACCTTTTGGGAGTTAGAGACTGGTTTCTGGAAAGGTGCGGATGGGGCTTCTGTTCCTTGCGTGTGGCCCCGTGCTGGTCCGCATCCTGGAGGTTGGAGATGCCTGAGGTAAACGAACCTGAGAGTGCTAATGACCAGATGACTGCAAAGAATATAAATCCTTCCATTCCCTTCCATTCAGTTAGAACTGAAGAAGCTTCTTGGGTGAGAAGTGAAATGTTTTTCAAGGAAAAAAACAAGAAAGCCCAGTTGCCTTTTGGAAAAACACCTTTGGGGTGGAATTGAAGTGGTTACCAACAGACTTCTAGATACCATTCAAGGTGCTGGTTATCACCTGTAAAGCCCTACAAGGCACAGGGCCAGGCTGTCTGCAGGACCATCTTTCTCTAAGGACATCTACCCGTCCCAGAGATCAGATAGGGTGGACATTGTTCAAGTTTGTTCCCCTAAATATTGCCATCTGATGGAAACAGGTCTCCACCCTTCTTCCCTGAGGCTTTGAAGACCTGGCTTTTCTAATCAAAAGGTTGCAAGATTAGATGATCACACAGTAGAACTGAGTGGTCCCAGATTTTATTTACCGTTTTAATTGGTTGAGTTTCATAGTTTTAAGATGATTTTATATGTCTTTTAATTTTTGATTGGGAGCCACCCAGAGTTGGTTGGCTGCATAAATGTTTTAAATAAATTAAAAAATAAATTTCTGCCATAAGAAAACAAATGCTCTGAAATACTGTTTATCTTGGGAAGCAAGTTTTATCCATCTCTGACGTTAGAGATTGATGAGGAATTAAGAGATTTTGGAAGCTTGCAACATACTCGGCTCTGGAATGCAGCTGAGAATGAGTGATCAGCAATAGAGATGGAGATGACTATTGATGAACGAACTTGTTCATTTTTACAGCAACTTTGAAAACTAGCAAGCCTCTCTAGTTTAGAGCCAACCACATGAGTGCATGTGCTTGTCAGGTTAAGGAATTATGCAATTGGGATGAATGGACAGACAATTATGCTAAATCAGGGTGGAGAATCATAGCTTTCTGTATATTACTGAATGATGGTGTCCAGGACCTTTCATTTTGAGCTATGATGGCTGGGTCTGCTAGGAGTAGCAATTCAATATCTGGTGAGTTACAGGTCCTTCAATCCTGGACTAAAAATATATCACTAAGGAGAGTGATGAAACAGCACTCACCATTATCTCACTGTGCTCTGCTACTCCAAGCTGTTTTTCTCCCAGCCTGACTCATTTTTGGTATCTGAAGCGGAAAACATGCTGTCTCCTGCAAGATCACTCCCACTTAAAAACAAAATTGTTATTGTTCAATAATTTCTTTCAGCTGAATCTTGCAATCTAGAGAAGAAAATGACATGGCTCCATGCAGGAACATCATCTTTCTCACACTCTCTTCCTTTTTAATAGTTGTCCTGTCTGGAGGAAGGAAGGAATAAGTATAGTGGTTGCTAGGCAACAACTGCCATTCCTCTACTACCACCAAACCTGGAGGCAGGGAATGCCAGCAATGATTAAAAGGCACTTGTGTCTGCAACTACTGGTATCAGATTCAGATTGCACAATTCAGACACCCAGAGAGGAATCTGGTCCCATCTAGTGGTGGTCTGGATTTTTACAGCCCAGATCTGGTAGCCCTGCTCCTATCTCCTCATCCCATAATCTGTTGCTTATTTACTTACATATTACTTATTTAGCATCTCTCCTACTTCCCAGGAAAGAAATATATCACGCTAAAATCCTGCACAGATAAAATCCAGCTAGTTCAACTAAATATATCTTTTTAAAAAAAGGATGCAAAGTTAATATTGGGGGGGAAACTTGCTTTAATCCCACCCTATCTCCAAGACATGATATTATCACGACACCCAAAGCAGTGAAAGAGGTAGTAAGGAAAAAGAAGATTGCAATATTTTCTTTCTTGATGATTATGGAAATCAAAGTAACCAGCCTATCCTTAAAGGCAAAATCAATTTTGTAATATAGGACTAGATTGCTTGAATATATCAGAGTGTGAGGAAATATGTATGTTATATGTAGCCCTTGTTTAACGTCTATTCATTCAGCAACTGTTCAAAGTTATGACGGCACTGAACAAAGGGTACTTGATCAGAGGTTTTTGTAGTTGTGGCCATCCCAGCATCCCCACAGTCATGTAATTGCAATTTGGCCATTTGGCAATTTGGTCATAACTATGATGTTGCACCTTTCTCACATGATCACAATTTGCAACCTTCACTGCTGGCTTCTGACCACCAGTGAATGGTGAAGCCAGTAATAGGTTGCAAAGAGCAATTGTGTGACCAGGGGACACTGGGACTGCACAGGAATCACTTAACAATGGCAACATGAATGGTCAGAATTGCCAGAACAGTCACATGATATTATGTCTTACCACCACATCCCTTAGTGATGGAATTCCCAGTCCCAATTACGTTTGGTAAGTGAGAATTACCTGTATTTCTCATTATGGTGTTGATTTCTACCTCTATTTGATCAATATATCCAGTATATTGGAGAATCAGGTAGGCATACACACACGAGTCACTCTGCTACTGCTTTTCACCTCTAGAATCAAGAACTACCAACTTAAGTCAGTATTTTCAACCTGGTCCCCCTAAATTAAAATGGAAGTATAATTATTGTGGCTGCAGTGATTCCTTGCCGCATCTGGAGGTTGGAAGACTGCTCTTTTAATTGAACTTTTTCAATTTCTTAATTGATTTTTTTAATTGGACACCAGTATCAAGTGGTCACAGGGTCCCTGTCCTGCTTTCCGACACTACTATAGTGACTTTTTAAAAAAATCATTCGACTCATTTATACTTCCTTCCAAGCTACAGAATTAAAAGCTAAAGCTTTGTCCCATTTTATTCCCCTGGTCTTCAGACTTCAACAGAACAGAATAACAGCATTTGAAGGGAGGTCTTGTAGTCTAATCCTCAACCAAGCAGGAGACTCACCAGACTCTGATTTGGAGCATGCTATTGTTTGAGCACAAGGAATTGGTTCAGTTAACATTTGGCTTGTATTAACTTATGTTATGCATATATTTATCTTTTATGATTGTAAAGCCACCCACAGTTACTATGTGGCATCCACTAAATTCTACATTGTACATATATATGTACAAACAAGCAAATAAACAGTTTTCCTTCAATCCTGTTGGATTCTCAAAAAACTGCCTGGCTAACTAGTTCCTGCAATTTTCTTGGCAAGGAGTTTCAGAAGCGGTTTGCCATTGTCTGCTTCCTAGGGTCGAGAGAAAAACGGCCCACAGTCAATCAGCTCGTTTTGAACCCAAGACGGGATTAGAACTCACTCTCTCTCCCGGTTTCCAACCAGACGCCTTAACCGCAGTTCCCAAAGGCGTCGTTGTAATACAAACGTGACTTCTGAACAACTTCAAATAAAGTTCTTCCAGGTCCAGCCTACCGTTAAGCTTCCACTTCACCGAATGAATAGCTTTACTCGCCGCTTCTTTAACACTCGGTAGGGCGGACAGATCGTCCCGCTTCCTCGAACGCGCTCACGTCCGCAATTTTAATATGCAAAACGTCCACCACCACCCACCGAACCAGACCTGAATCTCGTCTAGTGACGCAGGCGCACGGGAGGGCCGACCCAGAATTACGCGCTGCCCGAGGCGAAGCGACGAACGCGCGCTCTTCCTTCGCAAGAGCGTGGCCGTAATACTCGACGCCAAAACTTACAGACTTTTCAGTGCTTCATCGCATTACTGCGATGCGCCTCGTCTGACGGGGTGTCTCGCCGTAACTCTGGTTTGGTTTGGGTTTTTTTTTTAATGCCCTCCGGTGGAGGGGGGGCTCTCGCCTGTTCTTGATGGCATTCCCGAATTGTAATGTCAGAACGCAGGTTGGCGCTTTCTGTGGGCGCCCCGTGGAATGAGAAGGCGATCTGCGCGTCCCAAGAGTTTTTCGCGTTTCTGGCGACCGGGTGCTCGCCTCGCGCCCGATCGAGCAAGGTGACCACGGCGGCGAGACCCGAGCGGTTCCCTCCACCGGGGAGGCTTTTGCTCGTTAAGTGCGGCAGGCGTCTTTTTCCCCGGCCCCCCCGCCCTTTCCCTGCCGGTTTGCATGATCAGCTGCGCGCCTCCGTTCCGTCACGATGCTGCTGTTGATTTCGGCTTCTTCAGCTCTGTCCTCTCGCTGGCGGAGCCCATCTTGAGTTCACGGGAGGGGGAGTGAAGGCGCATCGTCCCCACCGCTGCCGCCGCCGTTTTTGTTGCTGCTGCTGCTGCTGCTGGTGCTGGAAGAGGACGAGAGCGAAGGAGCTAGCGCGGCCCGTCTTCTCCCCTGGCTGTGCCATCTCCGCCAGGCTCATGGTGAGGATCAAGGCGGTGCTGTTCTGGGCTCTGGTGCACAGCTACTGTGGTCTCTGCGCCTGCATCGAGCTGCTGAAACTTTTGTGGAGCCTGGGCACCAGGCCAGGCAAGACCTTCCAGTGGCTGATCCGAGAGAACCCGCCGGGATGCCTCAGTGACCCTTCCTTGGGCACTCACTGCTATGTCCGGATCAAGGTAAATCGGAACAAAAAACAACAACACACCACCCTTGGCTTTCTAGAGGGTTACCCGACTTTTGCTTCTGGAGGCAAAGGGGCCAGTTGGCTCGATCGCCACTTATAGTTAGGCGGTGGGTTCCTGGACGCTGCTACGTTTCTTGCTTTCTCCTTCGTTCCTACCGCTTTTTGCTGCCACTATAAACAAAAAACCAAAAAAAAAACGACGCGGAAGGTAGGTTGCAGACTGAATGGAGGAGAGTCCAGTTCGCTTTGTCATGGACTGAGGTGTCTTAAGTGCGTGTTAAGAATCTCTCCCGCTGCACACCAGGCAAGGCAAAAATCCTGGAAAAGGGGGAAGGTTGGGCCATGCAGGCAGCAATCTAAGTATGAATTCAGTGGTGGGAAGGCAACGATGTGTGTTGGGTTATCTGGTCTTGTGAACTGGAGGGTTACTGAATTCATCTGGGCTTGGTTTTGATGGAGCTGCAATCAGAAACTGGCCACATCTCTCCAGAATGATCCCTTCAGCATTTCTAAAGAAACTATGTATTGGCTGGGATAGTGTTTTTCAATCTCTCAAAGGTGCTTTTTCAAATGACAACTGGGCTTTCATTTTTTTTCCTTGAAGACATTTCACTTCTCATCCGAGAAGCTTCTTCAGAATTGAATTGAAGAAGCTTCTTGGATAAGAAACCAAACATCTTCAAGGAAAAACAAAGTCTAGTTGCCTTTTGAAAAGGCACCTTTGAGATAGCCACGTCCTGGATGACTGAGAATCTCCATAGATGTTTTTCAATGGTTAAAATATATCTTCTCTTTTTTTAAAAAAAAAGGGGGGGGAATTGAACCCACTGATGGACTTAAACATTCCAGGAAGTTGAGAGGATCTGCAAATACATTTATGTAGCTTTTCCTGATGTGCTTTGTAACTAGTCTTAGGACTTTAATCAAGAATTAATGCAGAATCTGCCTCTCCCTAAATGGATCGAGTTGTAGTACAATAATGATTCCAATTATAATATGCACGAAAGTATTCATTTATTTATATCTTTACTATTTTTGCAACTAACTCAAGACAGTGAACATGCCCAACATACTTCCCTCCTCCTATTTTTTCCAAAACAACCATCCTGTGCGGTAAGTTGGGCTTAGTGTGCTGACTCTAGTGGGTAAGGTGGGACTTGAACTCATCATGGTCTCTAGCTTTTTAGCCTGTTGCCTTACCATGAGATCAAACAGCTCACTAGTGTGGGTAAATTCTTCTGCCTTGCCATTGCTGATATTTTCCCAGCATAATACACATGTCATCTAATCTCTGGCTAAATTTGAGGAAGCCCCTTGTAATGCTTGACTCCAAGGTCACCTTTACTTTGTCTTGTTTTGTGGTCCTCCACAACTTCATATCTTCTAAACACATTAAACTACCCAACATCAGCTCAGATATTGGTGGACTTCGATCACTTCCCATCTCCATTCACTCTGTCGTTAATCATTAACCACTGCTGTTATCCTAAAGACTTAGCAACATCATCATTTCATGTTTAAAAATGTCTAGTCACAATAGTTTTTTACTAGGAGCTGCAGAAGAAAATAGAAATGATAGGGTCAATTGCATCCGATTCTCGGAGACTCTCTAGAAAAGGCCCTGCAGTTTTCTTGACAAGGTTTTCGGAAGTGGTTTGCCATTGCCTCTTTTCCCAGGCTTTGTGTTCTCCTACTTTCTAACCAGATGCCTTTACCATTACACCAAACTGGCTCTATTGTTCATATGCAATTATTACAATCATTAATTGTAAGAGATTAACAATAGTAGTTGCCCGACAAAGATAATCTGGTTCCAGAAATACGGTAGAATTCTATCTTCCATGATACAGAATTTATATGGCTGAGTCAGCACAACACAAACTGGCTAACTCCACCTTAGTTTGGTGTATTCCAGTGGTAAACTTAGTTGATGTTTCTGGGTGTCACTTAAACCCAGCAAATTTGAGTTAATGATGTATATTGCATGCTTTTACAGCTTTTGAATGGATTGAGCTACATAAAGTGTGGCTTTTTCAAGCTGAGTGTTTCTAAAGTTTCCTTTCAATCATTTAAAAAAAAGTATATATGTGACCTGCCTCAGGGCAAGAAACAGATCAGAGTCACAGTCTTCAGAAATGGGGCAATCAGATTTTCTTTGGTATAATCTGCTTTCTGTGATTAGTTGGGTACCAGAAACTAATTCAATAAAGCATCTCCAAATTCAGAGTGAATCAAAATAGTAACCTTGAGGACTGTTGGCCACATTAGGTTTTATTTGTGGACTATTTGTCACTTGTCTTTTTCTACTTCTAGAAAAGTTTATCTCACACTATCTTTTGTGACACTTTCCTTGGCATTTTAGGACTAAAAAAGTGGCTGAAGCAATAGGCCATTTGAAGAACTTTTATTGGATTAGGATAGGTATCCTGCAGTGATCAATAGATGCCAAGGAAAAGCCTCCAAGCAGATCTGAATGGTTTCCCATCACCTGTGTCTGGTAAATGTTGCATGGATAGTTGCATGTGTAGCCTTTTCAGTAAGAAATTAATTGCAGCAGCAATATCTACCACTTAAATACCTTGAAAACTAATTATTCAAGCTAAAGCATTGCACCAAAAGAGAGCACTGTATCAATGTGCTTAACTACTTCTCTAGTGTTGTTAAATATTTATCTGAGCAAATAAATTGACAATATATAATAAAACAGTATGATTTAAAAAAAATAAGGCATTGCAAATATATCTAATTGCATCGGACATTCAACCTCTTAGTGAATTCAATGTAACAGCCCTTAATAAAAATGGATATAAAGTCACATAGTCACCAAGGAGAAAATTTATATAATGGAAAGGATAAATAGTTTAGATTTATATGAGGCTTGTAAAACCACAGAAGGCTGGTCAGACGTTCTGAACAAAAACCTGTTTTCATTTAACATCTCTCTTTTTTTAAACAACTGTAAAATGGTTTATTGCAATGGTAGTTTTACAGTAAGTGGCTCATATCATTTGTTCTAAATGCAACAGCAGTTATTCCAATCCAGAATCCTAAAACAAACCAACTTGTATGGCGATCTGTTTCTTTTAGTGTAGCCCTTGCCATTAGAAAAACTCAAATTAAACAAAGTATGGCTGTTCAATATATTTTTAAATATTTATCTCTTTACTTAGGTTTTTTAATGCAAGGTAAATTCTTTTCAAAAATATGCAAAATTATATGTGGACACAACAGAGTATAAATGTGAACCAATAGAAGCTAACCACTAAAATTACATCTACCATCACATGGTATGGTCAGTTGGCTGAAATAGTCTCTTTATACTTAATTGTTGAGAGGAATTTCATAGAGTCACTCTGAGCCTTCCCCGATTGACCAGATAAGAAACACGATCAGATGAGCTAATTCTACTTTATTGTAAGGCTACATTAATAGAATCAAGTCTGAAAGTACAAATCTCCACTATCTCCTTTACAGCCTGAGAAAGGATCCATTCTGAGCCTCTTTCGCCACCCATTATGCAGCTGTGGGCTGTCCCTTCTGTTATTTGATTGTCCTCTAGGCAGCAATTCTTCATCGACCTTTCAAGGCTTTTCTCATAAAGTATTACAGTCATACAGGTAGAAGGTAAGGGATGTTGGAAATTATCTAGTCCATTACTTAGTCACTGCAAGAATGTACTACTATAATATTATAGCATCTGTGCTAGATAGCTCTCCAGCCTCTCTTTAAATGCCTTTAATATAGGAATGTTTACCACTTTAAGGTAACTTGTTCCATTGCTGAACAGCAATTAGGAATAGTTTCTGATATCCAGTCAAAATCAATTTATTATTTAAACTTTTTTTGTTCTATGTTCTTTGTGACCTTCAAATATTTGAAGAAAATTATCAAAATCCTTGCAGGTTTTTCCCCCCCTTTTCCAGGTTAAACATATCCTAGGCTTCCAAATTGCTCCTTATAGCATTTTCCTTCCAGGCGCTTATTGTCTTAAAATGGTCCTTGGTGCTCTCTGAGCTTTCTTTCTTTCTTGCAGACATTTCATTATCCAAACTAAGTAGCATCACCAGTGCTAGTGTTCTCCTTGGTTGTACACATTCCTATTTGCAAATGCCCTTCCTAAACATATACACCCAAAACTGAGTACAAAGCCGAATAGAGAAAAATGATTTCATTTAAATTAATGCACTGAACAGATATTTTTCTAAAAATGGTGTACAAATACTGATTTTGAATCCTTTTTTGGAGGAGCGCTGTAAAGTGAATTCTGTGTATATTTTCATAGTATGAATGCATTCTGTAGTTTGAAAAATATCCAAAACTGAATTACCTTGACATAAAATGAATTTTAACACTGGGGCTTTGTTCTAATACCTTGCAAAACCATGATTTCTCTAACCATGGTTTAGGTAATAAACTGCAGCTGAATTCACACAACACATTTTGCCATAATATGCTATATTTTATGTCATGCCTGACTGAGTTGGCACATACACTAAGCTGTGTTTGTTTTTCAAAACATATTTGGCTGAGTTCATACAATGCAATAAATCAAAACTGTAGGTTAATGCACTGAGCAAAGCAGAACTATTGTATGCACTTGAATATGTAAATACTATGTTATATATGTAAATATTTGTAGTAAAAAGACTTACGGGAAATAGTTTTGTGAAGAACCACTATGGATGCGTAACAAAATGTCATCCCCTTCATAAACCAGCAATGGGGAACAGCCAGGATAAGGATATCTTGTTTAAAATCTGTCTTAGTCTTAGCTTTCTAATGATTCGGTGTGGTAATTACAGTTCTATACTATAATTGTACCCCAAACTTCAGTTTGCCATACGAAGGAAGCAGAAGTCAGCTGCCTAGATATCTTGCAATTATCCAGAGCAAAAACCTAGGACACATTTTTGCTTTGCATCTGGGTGGTAGTCTCTCACAGCTGTCTGATGTCAGCATGCAATGAATAGAAGCTCTTAAGATAATTGTTAACAGACAAGAATTCACAGTGCCCAGTTGGTGTCCTTATTAGCAGCCTCAGCAGAGAACTTGTTTGTTTGAACTGAAAGAGTATGAAAAATAACCATGCAAGCTGAGTGAGACAGCAGCTTTTTGAGCAGCCACTATGGTCCATAAAAAGCATCCAGAAAAGGAACCATGTTTATCCACAGCAGCAGATTGTGGTAGTTTAAAAACTATTACAGTAACCTTTTTGATTTCAAGTGATTTTTGATGTAATGGCCCAGATTTCTGTCCAGACATCCCCCCCCCACACCAGATAATGGACAGATGCATTTGAAGAAGTCCAGATGAGGTAGATCAATCTACATTAATTTTACATTAAGGTCTCATCATTCATAGCTATTATCCCGTGCATCATGGCACTATTGCACAAATGCTACAAATTACATCCTTCAGGTCGATGCAGTGTAATTGGGTAACTCCCATCATGATGTCATTACGCAAAGGACATACGTTGCTGCAAATTGTGGTCATGTAGAAGAAATGGGCATCTCTTCTCCCATCAAGTGATATTTTCCATCCAGGTTTCACTACATGTTTATTATGGCACAACTCTGCATGGCCAACATCTAACTTTATCCAGTACCTGGAATGTTACGGTGACATTAACTTCAGGAAATAGAGGCAATTGAGTCTCTTATGAACTGTACCTATTCACAAAACAATTTTGGGGTAATAACCCTGACAACCTTATGGATTTCCTGGAATAGAGGGTAACCCAGATTCACTGTATTTGCCTTGCTGACAGATTCTTTAAGGAGGATCAAACATATTTTCTGCAAACATTCCACTTCACATTTTTACATGGCTTTCACAGTGCAGTAATTCAGAAGGGAAGTTGGTTTACAGTATTTGAAGAAAATAGATTGGTATTTGGAGGTTTCCTGAGACATGTCAATCAGTTGGATGTGGGGAGTGGCATTGTCTCAATTTTTTGGTCCTTCTCACCTATTGGCTCTGGGTACCAGATAAAATAGAAGAAACCTTGTGTTTATGAGGTAACAAATACATGTTGAGTGGATTCTGGTCTCATGTTAAGCCATGGTTACTAAGATTTTTTTAAATATAATTTTATTTATAGTTTTTCCCTAAGATTTTATTTATGTAGGAATGGCATATAGATCCCATCTTTTCTGTGAAAACTCAATGCAAATTATATAAGGACCTCCAGAAAGTAACTGGCCCACAGTAAACCTGCTATGGCTGACCAGAAATGTAAAACTAGGATTACCCTATCAGCCCATAACTGTTTACAAAATACACTAAGGACATCATTTGCAATCTCCTGGCACCCTAAGGTTATATTTGACCAAAAAAAAAACCTGATTTTTGCAGGTTGCCCCACTCCTCTAAAATAAGGGTCCAAAGAGGAGCAAGGATACTCTTATGAGATAAGGTACCACTATTTCTATCCTTAAAATCCTGTGAAAATCTGCTGCTGAAATGTGGCCATTTTACTGCTGAATTTCAGTGATGCAACGTTGTTTTCTTCCCCTTAATTTCTATTTTCTCTTCCCCTGTGCAATTATGTGTTGGCATTCATTGTAGTATTATTTAAACTTTTGGGGTCTTCTGAGTATTTATTTGCTCTTGTGTGCTGCTCAGAGTCACCCAGATTGAGGCAGTTGATAAATGCTGTAAAATAAATAAGAGTCCAGATTTGAGGATGTGTAGATGGGGTATATAAATCAGAATAAGTATATGTTTGGTGAAATAAGTGACAGCTCACAAAAGCTGATTCTATAGAAAATGTGTCGGTCTTTTTCATGCCACAGATCTTCTTGTTGCCTTTGTGAGAAGCCAATACTGTTGCAGCATCCTATGAATACTTAATCACAGATGCGTTTAATTTTGCAGAGACCTCATTACAGAATGCTAGAGGGCAGTGTTTGCAAAATATTGTCACTGGTACCCATTAACTCTGTTTTTCACACAGCACTTTTGCAATCTGCCATTTCTATTTAAACCAGTTCCTCTAATCTGGTTATTTCATTGGTGCAAAGTCACAATATAGCAATCAACCCTGAAATGGGCTTTTGCTCCTCTGCTCATTTACTCTCTGGAGGTACTTTGATAAATTTCTACAAGAACTTATTTCTGGGAGCAGAACTTGTGCTCATTAAATTAGTAACTGTGAAGTATCTCCTTTAGATGTAGTAAATATTCTCACAAGTATTGTAAATGTGTTGTGTCACTCCAGTGTCCTTTGTATTATTAATATCTATATGTATTTAGATCTGTATGAGCTATAATTTAGATGAAAGGGGAGACTAAGGACATCATTTAAGAAGATAACTGCTTATAGTAACAATAAACTAATACCAGATACTGCAGCCCAAATTGCCCACGTGAAGACACAGACTGAGAACAAAATACTTTTAAGGTCTTAATCAGGAGTGTCAAACTTGCATTGTCACGGTGGCATCACGTGACGCTTCCCCTTCCTAAACCGGGCATGGATGTGGCCAGCACATGACGCATCCGGGCCACGAGTTTCACAGCCCTGGCCTTAATAATTCAGGAGATGTTTGATCTGTTTGCATGCTACTTGATTACTAATGCTGCCAATCTAGTTTTTGTTGTTGTTTTTCTCCATGAATAGGAATATATAAATGTAAAAGGTAAAGGTTTCCCTGTCAGTCATGTCCGAATCCAGGCCTGGTGCTCATCTCCTTTTCTTGATCAAGGGAGCCAATGTTGTCAGAAGACATTTTCTATGATCATGTGGCCAGCATGGCTATATG
Organism: Pseudoxenodon macrops; assembly: GCA_032467955.1. NCBI lineage: Eukaryota > Metazoa > Chordata > Lepidosauria > Squamata > Pseudoxenodontidae > Pseudoxenodon > Pseudoxenodon macrops. Next base: position 14,890 of record JANHFT010001746.1, read on the forward strand.
CTGAAGGATCATGGAATGCTTTTCCCTTCCTACTGAAGTGAGACTTATTTACCTACTCGCATTTGTATGCTTTCAAACTGCTAGGTGGGTAGGAGCTGAGACCAGGAATGGGAGCTCACCCCATTGCGCAGCACTCGGGTTTGAAACCTGGACTGTCAGTTTTCTAGCTGACAAGCTCAGTGCCTTTAATCGCTGAGCCTTCGCAACTCCTAAGTATTATATATATATATGTAAAAATGTAATCTGTCTTCCTTCCCCTTTTCAGGATTCTGGGCTGAGATTCCACTATGTAGCTGCCGGAGAGAGGGGTAAACCTCTTATGCTGCTTCTTCATGGCTTTCCAGAATTCTGGTAAATTCCCTGTTTGTTTGTTTGTTTGCTTGCTTGCTTATTCTAATTGATATGACTTGTGTTTCTATTTTTATGTATTGGATCAGTAATCCTGTTTTCAACTGAGGATCCTGCTCCATTGAGTGACTGGAAAACAACACCCATCCACCCACCACACTGCTGTTTATCTAACCAATTTCATGGCATGGAATGCTTTTAGTCACACCATTAATATAAATAGAACTGTTATGTTGTTTCAACACACCTTCATACCGGCAACGTTAAAAATTTTTAGAAAGTTAAAGAGGACACACAATAATTATAGGGAAATCACAGCATAAAATGCTCCTGCTGAAAGCATGGTATTTGTGTAGTTATTAGATTTTGTTTAGAAGTTCCCATTACTGAAATTACAAGATGAAATAATTACCTTTTAAGAGGACATAACCCTGGAAGAAATTCTTCATTTTTAGATGAAGTAATCTAAAATTAAATTAGTTTTGCAACAGCAACCTGTGTACGTAACAGAATTTAAAAGCTAATGTTCCCAGGCTAAATTTAGGGCAAGCTAAATAACCAGTAAATGTGCAGAAGATGTGAAGATAAAAATTAACTGTTTACTATTGCTTATAACTATACTATAATGTACATAACAAGAGCAATAGACTCAATCCTGTGCTCAGTTCAGACATAATGTGTAGGGGTCATAGGGTTCTGCAAATCCTTCAGTATATGCTTCAGTATATGTGGGAGCCTGCATGAAACAATTCACTCTGAATCTTTAAAGCCATAGTGTCTTTTTCCAAGCTGACGTGTTCCTTTGAATGGTGCTTCTTACTGTCTCTGGACATGTGTGTATTCTCCACCACTTGACTTCACTGTGAAAAAAATCTGCAGCTACCACGGGAACAATCGAAAGCAATTTCCAAGGCAGCCACACAAAACTGTAAGAAGTTGTTCCTGTGTGTTCTGAAACCTCTTTTGGAGAACAGACACAGTTCTTGTAGGGAAAAAAACTCTTATTAGAGCAGTACTAATGGAGTTCTTGCATTAGGATCATCTAGCAGGGCCCTGAGTTAGAAGCGTGTTATTCAGTCCCAAGGAAGCAAGGGGAGGAGGATTTCACTAGGGTGCCTTCATTATGGAATATTCTTCCTGAAGAAATTCTCTTGGCACCTGTTTAAATATTGCTTTACTGCTTTATACTTATATTTGCATTAGGATATGAATTTTTGATGAGACGAAAGCCAGCATGGGACTATTTTAGACACATAAACAAATCAAAGAATAAAGGCAGGCTGAGAGAAAGCTCTTGGCTCAGTTTCTCTGCATCTTGCTGTAAAGAGTGTTACTCAGACCTCATGGCTGTGCCAGTAGGAGAAAACCTCATTTTCTGGTGCTGTTCATATTTCATATAGGCTGAGACTTAAGGAGCTTACTATATGGCATTTGTATTCCCAGCAGTGGTCATGTCATTGGGAAAACATATAACTTCAGTATAAAATGTGTATCCTGTATATCAAGATTCTGCACTAAAACTATATTGATGATAATACTACACTGATGTAGAAGATGCCAATGTTTTGCAAGAGTTGATTTCCAGAAATAGCACGCTTGGGTATTCATGAAACAATTTCTCCTGGAGAAAGCAAAAGCATTTCTAATAGATACTTCTAGAATATTGTTCTACTCACCATGGTAACCAAGAAAACAACACTTTGGATACACACTGTATATTATCTGTGTTCCCTCAAGTCTCCAACATTTGCTAGAATATGAGCCTATTGCAACATATCAGGTTCAGAGTGGATCTACTGTTGTTGGGAACATTCCAGAAATCTCCAAATTCAGCAATCTAGTCACATTTTCCATTTGTGGGCTTAGAATTTCTTCAGCTGTTGCATGATGGAGTATAAAAAATGTCTGATGGCCTCACCCCCCACACTGTGCCCAGTTAAGAGATTGTGATAGGAGATCCTGAATTTATCAATGGAATACATAAGAAATATTTATCTTATTACAAAGAGATTTGCACAAAATATTATATACTGTATATTAAGTATCTACAGAGAAACACATGCTACTCAGTACTATCTCTAGGTTACAATATTATACACATAGAAAAGCAATTTATGAGAGATACCCAAGTAATTCTTATATCATTGATATATAAAGCCCAACCTTTTTTAATTGTGCTATTCCTATAGCCTTGTTCAATTGTGATCGTACTGCTAAACATGGACAGCATAACTATTCATTAAAAATTAATAAGTATTGCAAATAAATAATTATGCAATGCATCTACCTTTTGTTTATGCAATTCATTTCTCAGTAGATTTCCTATTTTGTAATACAGAATTTTCCCCCAGTATACAATTGGTAAAAAGTATACAACAGTTTTGATCTTCATACAATCGGAAGGGCACAGTACACTCTGGCATTTAGATTCAGTCCAGCAATCAAATCAGTCTCCAACTGAACCCACACAGTAAAAAGTCCTTTTCCGGGTGATTGATTTCACTTTGACCGCCAGGACATTTTCCCATAATATTCAATCAGAAATTTCTTTCATTGGAAAAAGGACAGCTGAAATCAACTGAATAATGTTAAATAATAATAATAATTATAATAATCTTAGAAAGTGTGCGCTGAAGTTAATTTGATACCTTCCATTGATTACAGTATGTAAACATGTTACTCTTTTGTTTTCCTCCTGAAAAAAATAATTATCTTCCCAACAAAATGCTCGAGACCTAATATTTCTGGCCTAGATATTTGCTTTTTGTGCATTGTGGTTTGTTTTTTTGAAAGGAAGAAAGATAAAGGAAACAGCTATCTTTGCATCTTACTGCTGTCCCTCTTTCAAGATCCCCAGGGCTACTGAAAACCATTAATACCTCATCACTTAGCCATCTTTATGGCTATATTTATTTTCAGAGAGTTCATGAGAGTAGTTTGGGGTCAGGGAGCTATTAGTCCTTCAAAAGGAATTACAGTCCTAGATGAATAGACCTCCCTTAATTATATCTCATATCTAATTATATCTAATTGTATAGGGTTCAGTGCAGAGGTGGGTTCCTACCGGTTCTATAGAACCGGTAGTAACTCCGTGATGACGTCACGGAGCCGGTTCTGTCGGTGTCTCTGTGGGTGCTGCCATCTTGGATTTTTGCTTCTGCGCATAAGCTATTTTTTGACTGCCAAACGCACACACGCTTTGCGCGCACACTGGAGGTACAACCCTGAGCGAAGCAGCAGTAAGAAGATTCAGAACCCACCTCTGGTTCAATGAAAGTGAAAGTAACCTAGAACTAAGGAGAAATTTCCTGCCAGTTAAAACAATTAATCAATGGAACAACTTGCCTCCAGAAGTTGTGAATGCTCCAACACTGGAAGTTTTTAAGAAGAAATTGGACAAACATTTTTTCTGAAATGGGTTTTCTGCTTGAATAGGGGGTTGGACTAAAAGACCTCCAAGGTCCCTTCCAACTCTGTTATTCTGTTCTGTTAACATTTTTATATTTTGTGGGTCAGGATGTGTGTCTCTTTGGATACGCATTGAAGAGAGATAAACAATAAGGAATTTCCAAAATGCTTTCCTGGATGAATTCTTTCCTAGCAGACTCTTTGTAAATGTAACCATGTTTCAATCTGGTTTATTGTGTGAGTCAGAGTGATGGTTTGATCCCTTCACATAAGCCAGTGCCGGGCAAATAATGTCAGTGGTGCTCGTTTTATTAGGCACAGATAAATAGAAAGGTTTTATGTTTTATGAGCATACTTTGTAGAATAAAGCTATCTTGTTCATACATAGTAAAGGAAAAGTTCTCAGTCAAATGGTCTTCAGTTCTAACGTAATGTCAATCAATCAGAATATAGATGGAAGCAGAGGTGGGTTCCTACTGGTTCTATCCGGTTCTGTCCAAATAGTTTTTTATTTTTCACACAGTTCATTTTCAAATTTCATTTCCATATACATTTGCCAATTCTTTTTCA
>JANHFT010001746.1:34600-51514 GCA_032467955.1 Pseudoxenodon macrops
AAATTAAAAAATCTCATTTTGGTCAAGCCAGCCCTGCCCGATGAAATAACAGAGTCTTGAGGGAGCGGCGGAAGGCCGATTCGCATCAAATTCTGTTGGAATCCAGGAAAGCCATCAAGACCTAGATGTTTCAAAGATATTCATTCCCACTATGGAATGATGGTAGGGCAAGATCCTTTCCTGAGTAGATTACAGCTGTTTTGTTGCTATATTGTTGTTTTCCACAGTGTGTCAATGGGTAGGAAATGTATTTGTTATTGCGCTTGAATTTTTTTTTTAATTCTTTCTATTTTCCTTTTATATTATTTGTAAGCCCCTATATTTCAAAGCAAGATAGATACAGCAGTTTATTGCAATCTGCAAGCACCCCTTTGTCTTATTTGTGAGGTTGTTTCTATTCTATTGCAGACTTCTTAAAGAAGAAATCCAAACCGACATCACTTTCTATGTTGGCAATACGCTCTTCAAAGCTCACAAGGCAGTACTTTTAGCAAGAGTTCCAAACTTCTTTCTGCATGTTGTTGGAAGACATTTAAATACTTGTAGCAACTGTGAAGCTTTAAAAATGCAATATTTGGAACCTTCTGAATTTAAAACTTTCCTACAGTAAGTTTCTTCTCGTTATTTTGCATTTTACATTGCATTTCAAACTGAAATTATGATTTTGTATGGAAAGTTATATTGTTCAGGCTTCTTTTTCTACTGCAAAAATATATCTAACCCTTGGGTTGCACATTGAGACACATATTTTTGTTTTCCTGGCATGCGGTTTCCCGAAGCTCTATTTTCCAAAAATTAACATTTAAATTTGAAAATATATATCTTGTTACATATATTCCAATGCATCCTATAATTGGTAAAATTTGGATAAAAGTAAGTTATCCTACAGAGTGGTATCTAGATTGTTGATCTCAGCATAGCTGAATAGATCTTTAAATATCCCGTGTCATACTAGCCTTAATGTGCCAAAATTAACTTACTACTATTCTTACCATTAGCAGCGAATTCTGCATTTAGCACTGGTATGACTAAGACTGTTAACCTGGTCTACTTTTTCTTCTCTTACTAAAAATATTGCATAAAATCCATGATTGATGAAGCCATGACAAGCAATAAAGATGAATATTTATAGGCCCATCTGTTTATAAACATGGCACAGGAAAAATTATAATTTAAAACGTAGGAAGAATAAATGGCAAAGAGCATCAACTAAGAAATGAAGTATAAGTAAGTAAGTAAGTTAGTTAGTTGCTTAGTTAGTTAGTTAGAACATTTATTTACCATATATATCCACCCATCTTCCAGCCAATGTTCAGCAGCTCCTAATCAAAAGTTACAACAGCATATCAAATCATATTAAAACTATAAAATTAAACAAATGAAATCATTCAAAACAACAAAGACCTGGCACCAAGTCAAACCTTCAAAAGCCCAATCTTCAAAGCTTAACAGAAGTCTAAGAGGGTTAGAGACCTGCTGAACTTCAGGGCAGAGTCTTCCACAGGGCAGGGTCTGCCACGAGAAAAGCATGCTTCCTAAGTTCCACCAGATGGCAATATTTAAGGGAAGTGAGCACATCCACTGTATCTAATCTCTATGGGGTTAGATGTCCATAAGGAAAGAGGGTCCTGCAGATATATATCTTGGCCCTGTGCCACATAGGGCTTTAAAGGTGATGACCAGCACCTTGATGGTTTGCAACGTAATCATATAAAATTAACTAACAATATTAAATATAAAAATTTATATTATAAGCTGCCCAGAATTAACCTTGTAGTAAGATGGCCAGCTAATTCATTTAAATAAATAAATAATAGGGTATGGTATAAAATAGATTTGCTTATATTTCCTCGTTTCCTCTTATTTCCTATCCTTAATTGCATCTCACGACCTCCTCGTTGACTGTACTTTACATAATGTTGCTTACTCTGAAAGGAAGTAGCATGATGTGGTATGTATAGTATCTATATATGCTTATTTAGATATTCCAGTCTGTTGTAATATGTTTATTAGGTTCAAATGCGCTGACCAAACATGCATGATTATTAATGTAGACACAAAATGCTTTGAGATACCTATGTATTCTCAAAGAGATTGTTTACTTGGGGCATTTTTGGTGCTTCGTGCTACTTTCGAAATTATTTTTAAAATAACAAAAATCATTGTACAGTATTACAACTTTGAAAAATAAATGACTTTTTTCTCCGTATAGAAATGATGTTTACTTAAACTTGTCATACTTAGATTCGCGGTTCTCATCAAAATCTGTTGAGTGGTGAACCCAGCAAATATAAATCCAACTAAGTTCTTATATTAAGGGCAGTGTAATGGTATTTGGGGATGATCTTGGAAAGAGCTACAGCCGGGATACTGATTGCATAAGAGACAGCTTAGCCCTTAGAAGGAATGTGGCCATAGCAGTTATCTCGGAAGTGGTCCTCATGGCTCCTTTGGTATAAAGGCAATGGGGAAGAAATGTACTTTCACACTCTCAAGATTGATATCAACCGTGAGACGTAGTCTGGACAGGAAGCACACCCAGGTGAACTAATTCTACTTTTTTGTAAAAGAATCTTGCAAGTCTGTCTTCCCAGGTCTTTCCCACATACAATTACAGGCAGAGACTGGTAAGATAGAAACCAAAGCCAAAAAGAACCATTATGCACATTCCTTGGTCATCTCCAAAGGCTAGCAGGAGACTGGCCAAGTATCTATTGATTTGGGACTTTGGAGAGAAAAAGCCTAGCGTTTAAATTGTGAAGCACAGTTTTATAGGCTCTGACTTCATTGCACTGTTTGAACAATCAATTGAGTTACAAGCTTCGTTCTTGTCAGCAATAAATTTTAGAAGCTAGACAAGTCATGTCTGAGAATCTTTTGCCCAGACTAATCAATCCTGCATGTGAGGTTTGGAGAATCATGATTTAATACTGAGCTCAGATGTGAATCTGGACAGCTTGATTGCCCATAATTACTCCTATCAGTATGGGAGGTGAGTCTTCACCTAGAGAACTGTGATTCAGCTTCTGGGAGCCCACTAACTGTTGATAAAGTTTGCTAATGCCTTGCTTTCTATTCAGAACCAAGTGGTGACCAGCTGGACCAATTAGTTCATATGAAAAACTAACTGATGGATTAGGGACACATGGGACAAAATCTACCACTGGTGTTCTGTGGACTAATTTCAGCATCCTGTACTTGTTGGAGTAGTTCCAGTCCCATCACTCTTGCCTAACAAATATGAGAAGAAATCAGGCAACTGAACTACCTTCCTTGCTTAATGGAACTATACATCCTTAAAATTGGCTGGCATCCCTGTAGGCAGAACTAGCTTAGAATTTTAAATTAGCCCAATGGCTGAGATTCAAAAAGGGTTTGGCAGCAGCTTTTGAGACTAGCCATTTTATTTAAAATTCATGGGTGAAGCTAACTTCATCAAATGCATCCACAAATGCTTATGCTTCAAATAAAATTATTAGCCTCAAAAGGTGCTACCCTTTTCACTCAGAAAGTGCTCTGAATTTTAATAGCCATATATTGTCATGGTTCTCTTCCTAAAATGTCACCAGTGACCGAGAGAGAGAGCTGTAAAATGGGCAACATCTGCCTTCTGATTCAGAACAGCCTGCATTTGGATAACGATGTTAATTTTGTAGCAGGCCTGAGAGTTAATTCAGAGATCCAGTTGAAAAAGTAACTGTCAACCATGATATTCATCACTTCTGGCGGAGTAAACATTCTGTATGCTGCTGAGTTTCAGCTTTTAACTCGAGATATGGGCCGAAAAATTGACCATTTCAGAGTGGAACTATCAGATGAAATAAGGGAAGAATTTACTCATTAAAGCATGCTAGAGAATATTATAGCACTAATCCAAGTTTCTTTGGGAAAACCCTCTTGGAAAATCAAATTGTTATTTAATTTTATGTATCTTTTTTTGTTGATGTCTGGGTTGACCTTGTGCCCCATCGAAAGCTCTATATAACATTGAAAAACAAAACAAAACAAAATAATGTGGAAGAGTATATTCATAAAAAAGAAACCATCTTAAAATTCTTATGTCAAACAGTTTTGAATTATGCAATGTTCAATGTTGTATTGTACAGTGAAATGATGTTATGTAGGTGTAATTGGAAAGGAAACACAATCCCACTAAGATGAATGGAAATTGTTGCCAAAATACTGTCAAATGGTTTGGAGCCTGACATGTTTTGTTCCTAGGGCTGCATATTCATCAGACAGAATCATTACAGAGGAAGAACAAGAGATTCTAAATAAAAAAGTTTCAATGCCTGAAATAGTGAAAGAAAACGAAGAGTTAAAAGTTGGTGGTTTACACAACGATCAAGTATGTACAGAGCAGAGGCTGGGAAACCATGAAATGACATCTGACCATCACCGGATATTCTGCAAGACAGTTGTAGAAACAGACTGTGCTGCGCCCTCTTTTTCTACTGGTGACATGCCAACAGAAGCTATTGATGCTGAGGGTGAGGTAACCATTTATTTATTTATTTTTATTTATTTATTTCTATTTCTATTTATTCTCATCAAGCATATATTAGAAAACAGATATAAGTATAAACATGATTATGAATACATGAGATAGATTCGAATAAAAGGGAACAATAGGACAGACATGGTAGGCAAGCTGGTGTGCTTATGCACGCCCCTTACAGACCTCTTAGGAATGGGGTGAGGTCTACAGTAGACAGTCTAAGGTTAAAGTTTTGGGGATTTGGGGAAGAATCCACAGGTAGTGCATTCTAGGCAACTCTGTTACTGAAGTTGTACTATCTGCAATCATGTTTGAAGCAGTTTACCATAAGTTTATATCTATTGTATGATCTTGTATTGTTTTGGTTGAAGCTGAAGTATTCATTGACAGGAAGGACATTGTAGCAACTGATTTTATGTACCTCACTTAGGTCTGTTGAGAGAGAAATGATGGAAGGGTTAAAGCACAAGAGGAAGGCAGTGAATATTACATATATTGCTCCTAAACAAGCTAGCAGTTGGGTATGACACATATTTGTATTGAATAATTAGTGAACATATTATGGTAAGAAACCTGATCTTTGCTTTATCCCTCTTAAATGATGTTAAATCTTCTAAATATCTGAATATTTACTTAAAGATGTAAAATTCCAGTTTCTAAGGCTGGTCAAAGAAAAAATAACCTGGAGAAGTAAAATATTGTTCTTTTGGTACACTGCCATTTCTGATATATTTGTGCCCATTGCTTATTTTGTATAGAGATTAGGTAATTTCTCCATTAGAAACAGTTGCAGGGAAAATGATGACATAAACAACATTAAGGATGAGAGTGTATTGCTTTAGTTACAAGTGCAAGCTTTAGGACATATTATAATGTTGTTAAATAGCCATGGGAAAATGTCGGCATTTGAGTCTCCTGCAGGGTTAGATTCCCATGTCCGAAATGGAAATATAATTGTTGAAGATTGGCTGTAGATCATTGATGGCTGATGATGGCTTCTCTTCTGTTTTTCATGCAGGAGATCAAGTCTTAAAATCATTGTGATCCTGCTGATCTGAGATTTACCTTAATTGGGCAAGTTCTGAACTTTAATCTATGACTAGTCTAAATCCATTAGTTATATGCTTTTGCTGAATGGATCTGAACAAATGCAATTGTATTTACAAGATCTGGCTGTAAATGATGGATTTTATGGTGTGCTCCAGAGGAAAGCTGGTAGCTGGGTCTGTCAGTTTATTTCTTAAGTAAATCCACTCTTAATAATTTCAGTCATTTCAGCAATTTAATTTATTTCAAGGTATGATCTAGGCTCAGGCTGATAGGAAGATAACAATTGTATCAGGACCTCTTGTCCAAAAGTCCACATAGGAAGATATTATCAACATTTCTCCTCTAGAGAAGTGATTTGTGGTTGAGCAGGTTTTTCAACCTGATCTTCTTTAGGACTAAAATTACTCCCAGCATGGTGGCCAATGGTGATACTTACCGAACGTTCTGCAAATCACTGTCCTATCAATTTGTGGAAAAGTTAGTTTTGATTATTGTAATACAAAAGTGTGCTCCAAATTATTCCTTAAATATTTTTGTTCACATTTTCATGAAAAGAAGGATAATAAAATGTCATTTCTTAGGAGTATAAAAGACAATCTTATGAGCTCTACTAATTAAAACCTCCCTCTGTGAAAAGTAATAGCATATTGTCCAGTTAAAAAAACTTTTAAAATATATTTACTTTAGAATAATATATTAGCTGTTAGTAATAAATACGTTTCCTGGATACCATACTTCTTCCTACCAAAAGCTACTAGTTCAGGACCAGTATACAGGTTCGACCTACATTTCCAAATGTTATCTTTGGTTCAAAAAATGTCAGTTTAGGGAGAGACAGTCCCATAAGTGTTGCTAGTACTACTCTGCCCCAGTACTACTCAGAAACTGTAAGAATCATAGAACACCAACTTAAATGTGAGTAAACTTTAATTAATTCTTGAAGATCTACAAATGCCAGGTACAAATTTGGATATAATCAACATCAGCAATAAATACACCATTAATTTGCTATTATTGTTGATTTCTTAAAGTTGTGTTGCTCATTACTTCTAGAAGTTCAAAGTAAACAATACATAGTGCTCCCTCTTCTAATTTTTCCCAATTACCCTGAGATCAATATAACATTAATAAATAGTATGTCAAGGTTCCAAGTAACATACCCAAAGCAATCAAAACTCTGAGGCAGTGGTGGGTTCCTCCCGGTTTTATTACCAGTTCGGTCACCACGCGCTTTATGCTTCGTGCGCACGCACCAAACAAGCACTGCACGCACATGCGCACTTTACAAAAATATGTTCACTTTCCCGTTTCTACTGGGAAAAGCACAGCAATCCACTCTGCCACGCTAATCAGCTGAGAAGATAAAGAGTAGAAAGGAACCTGGGCAGGGGAGGTGGGCCAATCTCAACGCTGGACAAAATCGGTTCTCAATTAGGCGATCATCACCACTAACGGTTCTCCCGAACTGCTAAGATAAGGGAGCAACCCATCACTGCTCTGAGGACTAGAATTTCCTCAAAGTATGAATTTATTAGGAATGCCATATTGGCACAGCTAGTGAAAACCCGATTCTGAAGGACCAGAGGTTTTCCCCACCTAAATCAAAACCCAAAGTTCTTTCCCCCAGGTTACATATCCATCACATGGTCCAATCAGAGCACAGTCCACAACTCTGACTGGCTTTTGTCCATGCCTTTCCAACATCTGGTTGAGCGTCCTTGGCTCCCATGGGAAAGGATGTTATTTTGGCTGCACATCCCCCAGCTATCTCTATCTCCCCCCTCACGTTCCCACAGCTCCAACTGGCCTTGCTGTGGCAGCCCTGAAGATGCTTCCAAAATGGCTTCAGGGCTGACATAGTAATTGTCCCCACATTGGATTGTCATCCAATTAGTTTTTTTAGCTGACAGTGCTCTTAAGCTTGAATCTCTGCAGTCCTAACTCAACTCTTTTGACTATTACAACATACTGGCTCTGGAAAGACAAAGGAATATTTGCCTGACCTTGTAGGATTTCACAATAGACAACACCTTCTTCAGAATTATCATGTCTTAGCTGGTAAGAACAAGGGAGATCGAATACTTCTGAATGCAATCCTGTTGTGCAAGCAAGTTGATTTGGCCAAGCACTTCTTCAGCTCTCTGCAACTTAAATCCATAAGGATTTAAAGATAAGCACCAACACTTTGAATTCTGCTTAGAAGTGGTAGTCAATGGAGTTTATTTTGAAGCTAGAAGAATATGTTCCCACCACTTGCATCAATTAGCAATGGCAGCTGTTCTTGGGGTCAACGGAAACTTCTGAAAAAAATTTCAAAGGCAGGGCCATGTAGAATGCATCTCAGTAATCTAATTCTCATGCACATCAGTAGTTATGAATTATAACATCTGAGACTCAGAAATGGTATCCATTGGATAAAGGAATTTGTCATGACTGATCTTGCGGCCCTTGTCTAGATAGATATTCACGAAACTTGTGCAAGCACCCATTCCTTGCTGCAGTCCCAGTGCAAATGTAATTGCAGCTGGAAAGATTTGACAGCTCTAATGATTGATAGCGTGGGAGGAAACTTTTTTTTTCCTTTTTCCAAAATATCATTGCCAAAGAAGCACTTCCTTGAAATAAGCCATCTGGATCCCTCATGATCTACAATTAAATGTTGCATGAAAAATAGTATCCAAGAAGTTTTATTAACATACTTAGCTATGATGTATCTCTCAACTGGAAAGCGGAGATGTGCAGAAGGTGGACAAATTTAATAACATTTACTGTATAATGCTACATCGAGGAATAAATGTATAGTTTCCTTTTATTTATGGTGTCATTTTGACCACCAAATGTGAAAGGCTCAATTGGTTTTCTTATAAACCTTATTAGCATCTTAAATTTTGATGCTTTCAAAATCACTCAAATTGCAGAGATTCCATGTTCTTTTATTACTTGAATTTCTTCAGCTACCGTTTCAATTTTGGCTCAGTTCTTAAGTGACAGATAGATACCTCAGTACTCATCATTCATTGGTTCTAGTAGACATGATGAGTACCAAAATTGAGGAGCACCAAAAAAAATTTCCCCCTATAGGGAATAATGTAGTGAGTCACAAGGCATCAACAAGTTCTAGTTTGTGCATTGAGTACCAAATACATGATAAATACTGGGACAAAATGTTGGTATCAACATGCATTGAGTACCAAATCTGATGAATTTTAAAGCAGTTGAGTATCAAGGTACCATGTTAGTAAAATCTAATACAAACTAAATTTAGAGAAAGAAGAAAGAAAGAAAGAAAGAAAGAAAGAAAGAAAGAAAGAGACGATATGGTATTTCAAAGAAGATACTATGTTGTGGAGTTCATCTTTGGACATGGAGGTGACTCTGCAGTCCCAGTACAGGAGAACAGGGTCTAGTACAGTGGGGGTACTGGAAGTCCATTGTTGTAGTAACCATGATTGTTATTTTGTGTTGCTGCTCACAGATTACTATTTTGGGCAGGAACTGTTTTCAGAGCTGGTGGAGGCTTCATTACCTCAGGCTTGCTAGCAGGTTCTGTCAGCCACTGCAGGTTCTAGTTCCCTTGGCTGGATGTCACTTGGGTAAGGTTCCTTAGTGTCTTGTTAGTGCATGTGTGGCCAATATCAAGGTCTCTTCCCAGACAACAGTACACTATGGAGCAACTGGAGAGACATATGGCAGTCATCCATTTTGATGATGTGTCCTACCCATCTCATCTGTACTCTGATCATCAAGGACTCAATGCTTGTTGATTCCACGTGATCCAAAATGTCCAGGATGGAGACATAATCTTGCCAACAGATGTCAAGAATAGATCAGAGACTGCACATGTAAAGTTTATCCAATTGTTTGATGTGCCTTCAATATAGAGTCCATGAGTCACATCCATGCAGGAGGCAATAGATAAGTACAGCTCTATAGACTTTTAGCTTTGTGGAGATATGGATGTTGTGTTGATTCTGAAGTCAATTTCTTTGTCCAAAGACCCATCACTCAAGATGATGCTTCCCAAATATTTCAAACTGTTTATATTTGTCAGATGGTGTCTTCAATAATGACTTTTTGGTTCTACAGACTTGGTATTTGGCATGGGCTATTAAAAGTACTTTATAAAAAGTATAAGGAAAAAGAGAAACAAGAAAGAGAAGAAAGAGAAAAGAAGGAATATAATAAGGAAAGAGTAATATAAAAAGAAGTAATTTATAACTTTCATCACAGCAAGTATAAACTATATTAGTAAGTTATCACCTTCCATTAAAGTTTATCAAACAATATCTTCTTCCCATATCCTAATTATCTATAACACCAACACGATTACCTGTATCAATTCTCAAAGAGCTGACTAGTTGGCAATGGGTAGGGAAAATGCTGTATTTTCTGTTAAATTAAACCAGTGCTTTCCAAACATTTTCCTTCATTATCTAAAACAGCTTACCAGAAAACCTGTTTTACTAATGTAGGTATAACTGCACAGAAAAACATATGGGTTTCTGTGTCCTTATTCAAATAAAAACCACTTTTACCCAATTTGGGGTAATTTATCTGTGTTTGGGAAGCACTGAAGTCAACAATGAGAAGTTTTAGAGAGATGAACTTGTCTCCCTTGCTGGGTATAGCAAAGTACAGCTGGTAAGCTTTCTGTAAATGCTTGCTAGATTTCAGTCTTTTCTGATTGGCAGCTTCTAGGGGGACCCAATTGTGGATCAAACATTGAATTGGAGTTGGTGAAAGGTGAAGGTGTTACTTTTTCTGGTAACAAATTTAGAAATGACTCATCCATGTCAATGTTCATACACATCATACCGGACATGTCTCTAAGAAGGCAAAATCATGAAACTAAGTCTCACTTACTTTGCCCATGTCATGCAGGGGAATTCATTGGAGAAAGCAATTATGCTTGGAAGAGTTGGTGGTAAAAGGAAATCAGTCTGCCAAAGAACACAGTGGCTGGACACCATCAAAGCTGACACCAGCCAGATCGTAGGACAACTCAAAGAAGTAGTACAAGATTGGAAGATGTGGAGAGAGCTGAACACAAATGAATGGATAACCTCCTCTTCCTCCTCCTCCTCCTTATCATCATCACCATCATGTCAATGTTCATGATGGAGAGTTGGACACCAATTAATGGATGACATCCTCCTCCTCCTTATCTTCATCATCACCATCATGTCAATATTCATGATGGAGGCCTGTAGGGATGGACAATTGCCAAAGGAGAATTATATAGGGAAGATTTTTAAAATCAATTTTGAAGTTAGCTCCAGGCAAAGTGCATTTTGGGGTTTTTATTTTTAGGTTTTCTCTTTAAAAGCCTTAACCTTTTTTAGACATATGTAAAGGTCCTAAATGTTTTCAAAGTGAAATGTAATTAGGGAAGTGGTTTTGTCAAATGTACTTTTAAAAGCTTTTCTTTGAAGGTTTGTAGAAATATTTCAATTCCTTTTTAAAGGTAAGCTGAATGTGAGACCAGCACAAATACAGAGGGCAGGAAACATGTTTCCAATATAGGGCCAGTTGGAAAAGTGATGTCTGCACATATTTTAAAATTTTTATTAACAAATATAATCTTTTAAGGGGCACACAGGCAGTAATTTTTATATATTATCCATTTGTTTGATGTGCCTCATATATATATATATATATATGAGTTTTAGTATAAAGTAATACATAGGAAATAATAGCATATATATTATATATTATTGTAATAGATTTAGTATAAAGTCTTCAAAAATAAACATGCCAATAAAAAAGTGCAGGTAAGAACAAGAACATTCATGATGGATGTCAAAACAAAAACAAAAAAAGGGCAGCCACACCTGGGTTTTAACCATCTTTGGGGTCCCACAATGTCTGAAAGCCAAGTCAGTATATTTCTAAGTCGGCTGCATTGTCTCTGAATCTGTGGTGAAACTAATGGAGTGGGTTATCTCTTTTTGGAAAAGGTTCAGTTCTGCAGAGTCTGTGGGTAGTCTGTCTACTTTCACTATGTATCTCATTCCTGGGTTGAAACCTTTCAAGGGAAAAAGTGGCTTGATGTTTGTTTCTACTCTGCCTCACAGGGACTGTTGCAGGTTTTTCGTTTGTTTGTTTGTTTGTTTTACACACATGTGACTGAACCACCAATCCATATACTACTATATATAGAGCATAAGGAGGTGGGAGGAAGATAATTTATGCTATTTTCCTTTCTCATGGAGAATGGATGAGCCCCACATATCGGTCATTAACCCAATCGAACGAGTCCAGAGATATTTCACAAGAAAAGTCCTCCACTCCTCTGTTCGAAACAAAATACCTTATGCCACCAGGCTTTAAATTTTGGGCTTAGACAACTTAGAACTTCGCTGTCTTTGGTCCAACCTAAGCGTAGTACATAAAATCATCTGCTACAATGGCCTTTCTGTTAATGAATACTTCAACCTCAACTAAAACAATACACGAGCACACAATAGATCTAAACTTAATGTAAACTTGATTGCAGAAAATACAACTTCAGTAACAGAGTGGTCAATGCCTGGAATGCACTACCTGACTCTGTGGTTTCTTCCCTAAATCCCCAAAACATTAACCTTATACTGTCTACCGTCGACCTCACCCCATTCCTAAGAGGTCTTTAAGGGGTGTGCATAAGCGCACCAGCATGCCTACCATCCTTGTCCTATTGTTCCCTTTTATCCAAATCCATCTCATGTATTCATAATCATGTTTATATTTATATCTGTTTACTAATATATGCTTGACAAAAATAAATAAATAAAATAATAAATAAATAAATAAAAGCCAGAACCCCAAGTGCCAAAACTCCAAGTGAAAGCTTTTCTCTGCTTAGGCACTTCCCATTGCTGGTCCCCCATCATCCAATCAATTTTGAAGATGTTTTGGAAACGGCCACTCTGATTGTAGGCTGGCTTGCAGCTGCATTCTTCTCATCGCAGAACAATCTTAAAACACCTTCTTGGTCAGGCACCTTCACGTTCTTAACTTTCACTCCCCCTCCCTCTCAAAGTTCATGTAAGACTGGTACCAAAACGATTGCAGAGCGCAGGCGTGAGGTGGCAGTTCTGATACTTTCATTGAAAGATGGCATTACTCCTCCCCCCCTTTCCTATTGGCATTAGAGCTCATTTCACAACATCACAATATAAATATCAACACTTTGTGAAAGCTCTGAGCCTCCATTCTTTAGTATCATTTTTAGAGCTTTGCTGACTGGTTCTTATCAATCCAATGCCACATTTGGAATCCGTGCCAGATAATCCACCGGAAGCTTGATATGCAGAATTCCCAGGAAGTTATGAGTTTTGAACCTGGCTTCTCAGCACCTGGGACTGATCATGAGGTTACACACCTGCTATGTGAGTCCATGCTAGAAATTCGGAAGAAAAAGGAACGAACTAGCAACTGCCACCAGGAATCACTCTGCTTCATTTCAACCATCCCTGGAGCAAGAGGAAGAAATCATTTGTAACCTAGAATACTTCAGATGCGGTATGACTGCTTTCCTAGCTACGCTATCTAAGAATCAGTTTTGGTTGATTAAGGGGGAAGGCAGTGGGTATTTTCCTCTCCTCTCGTTGTTCCTTAATTCCTGACTCATGTGAGGCTTGGCCTTTCGGGATGAGCCCTGGCTTTCCCTTCATATGGCAGTGGATCCTCCTCCTGTCTCTCCACAACAACCCCATCATGATTTCAAATAACTAACAAAGGATAGCTGTGGATCCAAATTGAATTGGGAGGAAGTATTTCCTTGTGCTGTTTGGGTGTTTTCTGACACTACACGGAAGATAGAAAGATGAAAGGTGCTAATAATACTTTTTTATTACAACTGAATTGTGGTTTAAGTCTGGATTGCTTTCTTGGAGTAATAAATGCCTCCGTCTCCCACCTTTTACCTTCCACTGCTGCTACCATTCTAACTCTTTTTCAAAGCAACTCTCTCAAAATATAGATTTTTATACATTTCCAGCTGCTTTATCTATGGCATAACTCTCTCACAAGGATTTTTAAGTCATACAACCCAGCCTCTGAAGGACAAACAGCATAAAACCACCAAGATTTGGCTTTAACCCTTCTGAAGTTTGGCTCAAAGCTTTGGTAAAAGACCAAAAAAAACAACCTACCTCAAAAAAACAAAACCCAAGACTGCCCTGACTTATTTGATAACAGATTTGCCCTGGCAAGTTTTGTGTTCAACGTTAAAAAACAAGATTCAGCCTATTCATACCCTGTTTAAGTGGGCTGCAGTATACGCAGATATCCTGGGCTCCAGAAAGATGCCCCATAGCACAATCTGGTAAGGCAGGGATGTCAAACCCGCGTTGTCACGGCATTGTCACATGATGTATTGTGACTTTTTTCCACTTCACTAAACTGGGCATGGGCATGGCCAGTACGTGATGCATCTGACCCGCAGGCAGTGAGTTTGACACCCCTGTGGTAAGGCATGCTAGGAAGGCCACAAATGTGGAGGAATTATGTCTTTCTGCCTCTGACATTTTTATCTCAAAAGAATGCTTTCTTTTTGCCTCAGGCTGATTAGGTTTTTAGGCAACACAACTCCAAGTTAGCCAATAGGAATGGAATGGAATACTTCATTGGCCAAGTGTGTTTGACACACAAGGGATTTGTTTCCAGTGCATAAGCTGTCAGTGTACATACAAACAAGGAAATATAATCAGTGTACATTCAAGCAACATGGACATACAAATGCCAAGTGTGCATACAAACATATTGGGCTTATGTGGATTTCAATTACGGTGGAAGCTGATGGAATTACACATCTTTTCTCCACAGGTGGGTTTTCAAGCAGGGTGTGTTAACTAAACTATTCTAGACTAAACAGAGGCGATCTTCAGGAAGCAGGTTTAACTCCAGGCTAACCTAAATCTCTGTTCGTCAGTGTGTAAATCAGACCAACAGGATTGTTTTCCTAACAGGATTCTATTGTGTAGTAATTTTGTATCCAAACTTTCCTCCATAATCTTTAATTTTTAATTTAGGTTCTTTGAGTATTTCATATTGAGTCCACTTTAAGGAACTTATCTGACACTGCCATCCTAACCTGATGTTCCTTAAAACAATCCTTCATATAGAAATAAACCTCGGTTTTGATTTGACTGCTCCCAATTCACTTCTTTAGCACTTATTTCATAGAGATTATGCAGCTATGGTGCTTTTTTATTCTTGTGGACTTTATTAGATAGCTTACACTAAATCTACATGCCACTGAACACTATTTATATTGTTTGCTTTGATTCACTATCACTTACTAAAAACTAGGGCTATGTGGCAAGAATTTATATATCTTCACTACAAGGAAGAGTTTGCATTGAGATTCCATTTTGCATTCTTTTGTTTATTTTCTTTCTCTGTGACACAACTCTTAGATTTGCAACATACCCCAACAATGATCAATGCTGTCTGAGTAGTTTTTACCTTCAGCAATGTTCTCTTGATGCTCTTATGCTTGTCATCTTGAAACCAACCTTACTATGCCAACCTTCTGATTTTGCTGACTTTTCCGTTTTGATATTTAGGAGTCTAATAGATTATTAATTGGTAGATTCTCTTTCCTCCTTCTCCTTTGTATACACCCAAACATCTATCACAATCCAGAATCCTTAACATTAGACATAAAAAAATCACTTTAGCAATCTCCGAGAGTTCATTCATGAACACATAATAGCACTCTGACAACAGGACTAGCTCCTGATAGCAGCTGGAGATCAATTAGTTAAAATTCTGGCAAAGTTTACTTGGTTCAGAAGTCAACAGGTCCACTGTTTTTGAACCAGTTCTCAGCACACCTTGAAGGATTGAGAGCAGCATACAAGACAACCAATGTGATATAGTAGTTAAATTATTAACTGGAACTGGAAAGATCTGGGTTCAATCCACTTTTATCTGCACACAGGCTAAGCAACTTTCTTTATATTGCTATAACGAAAGCTACAGAATATTTATGACAGAATGAAGAAAATCACCAAACTTCTTGGGAGATGCTGCCTATTAACAACTTAGCAGCAGCTGCCATGTGAAGTGACTAAAAGTGGCCGCCATGTGGCAGACATAATATGTAAACCAGCCTTCAATTTCCTATAAACATGTTTAAAATTTAACCGCAAGTATATTGCATTTCTCAAACAAAAAAAAGAGAATACCTTAGAATATCCAGTGTTTAAACATGTAGGCATTCTTACTAGGGGTAATTCAAACCACAGATTGCAGGATCCAGGTAGACTAACAGCACAGGGACCTTGTCATCCAATTGCCTATAAACTGAATGTCATCTATCTTTTGGTGTAACAATTAGTTGACTTGTTACGGTCATGAATGTGCATAAATGTATAAATCGATATTATAAGAATGTTTCAAGTAATGATGGAACATAATCTGGATGTATTTTTGATCTCAGAAAAAAGGATGCTATTATTTTTCTTTATGTTTTGATTTTCCTTTGCCTCAAAGCAAATAGATGGATCCCAACTATTCTTCAGATGGAGCTAAACAAAAATACACCAGTGGTATAAGGGGTTTAGAACTTGGATGAAAAACAGAAATACTTTCTGATATGTATATAATCTACAGGCCTGTTAAATGAATGTTTCTCCCCTGCTGAAATTGCAAATCAAAATTGATGAAAATGTGAAATGGTTCATATTTTGAGAAGCAGAGCAACATCTGTGAAGGAAGGAAGGTTTCCAGGGAATTTAACAGAGGAGGATGGATAAAATTTTGACAAAGAGAAGCTCGAGAAAGCAGGCAGGCATATTTTGCAATGAAAAAATAATGGGAGGGCTTTAATTCAAGAAGCCAAAGAAGGGAAAGAGGGGACAGGCAAAAGATTTCAAAGGAGGAGGACCATTAGGACTGGAGGAAAAAATGGAGGCCAAGGCAGTCATAATTGGCAGAGAAGGCACCGAACTAATGAGAAACTAGACAGAAAAGGAACAGGTAATGGTATCCAATAACCAAACGGTATTGATTTTTTTTTGTCAAACTATGTAATTAAGAGTTCATATTATTTACTAGCTTAACATGCACATTGGTAAATATCTGCATCACTGCCTTTTCAGACATAAGTAATTGATCATTACTGTTAGATCCATATATATCTAACAGTATATGGATAGAGAGGAGCAGACCAGGTTGGTTTATGAGAAATTCGCCAAGGAAGAATTCTTTCTTATCCCTAGAAAAGTCACAATTGAGCTTTAAAGTCAGGCCACTGATCAAAGGATCAATAACAATTATTGATCGTAATCAATAATCACGACTTATGACTGCAGGACTGTAACTTGTTGCTTGTATCCTATGACTTCTTATTGATATTGTTTCCTGATTGCTTATTT
>JANHFT010001746.1:80538-94166 GCA_032467955.1 Pseudoxenodon macrops
AGAGACACCGACAGAACCGGCTCCATGATGTCATCGCCGAGTTACTAACGCTTCTAAAGAACCGGTTAGAACCGGTAGGAACCCACCTCTGCTTCAGTGGTCTTTTGTATTTTAGACATGGAATTATTGTATAGTTTCTTCTAGCAGAGATGGCGAATTTGTGTCTTCCAAATGTGGTTGAACAGCGTCTTGCATAATCCTTAATCATTAGCCATGCTAACTGGAACTGCTGGAATCTGTAATTCAACAGCATCCAGAGGACCTCTTGCTCTTCCTTTTGTACATAGGAGACAGAAGAAGAAAAATACATTTCAACATTGAAAGCAGGCTCCAGATTTAAATACAGAATTCTTGATATGGATTTACTTTTCGTTTATGAACCAGTTCTTTACTGAGAACTCTAATGGAAAGACTGATTAATTGTGTTCTTGTAGTCAAAGTTTATTTTAAAATTGGGCTGAATGAATTTTTATATAAGTTATAATATATAGTACTATATATTGTAAATTTTTACCAAAAAAATTCATTGCATATTAAAGCAATACAGAATTTTTCAAAAAATAGGAATATACCGTGATTACAATTCATGCTGAAATGTATAGATGATTTTTTTTTATGGCAAGTAACAGTGATCCTCCCAGACGTTTGATCATTTATTATATTTTTCTCCTCCCTTTTCCTTCAGTTAAACCGATGCTTTGGTGGTTCTTGTGCTTTAAAACAGACTGCTTGGGAAGCAAGTAAAAAGGAAAACCCTTGCGCTGATCCCTCTGCTAATCAGGATAAAATGAAATCTGATGCATTAGGAGCATCTGGACACACCTCGGCTACCAATCGGAATAGCAATAATAAAGCTTTGAAGCATGATGATTTAAAGGGGAAAGACAGCAAAAAAGCCGTTTGTAAGCTGATGAAGGAATCCAAAATAGGAGAGAAAATGCCTTCACCAAAGGCTAGAGCTGTTATAAAGCCCAAAGTTGAAAATAATGGAAATGCTAAGAGTGAAACACTGTTGGCCAAACAAGATTCTGACCGGCCATTACCTTCTAGCGGGCACAAAAATGCAGGAAGCAGCAAAACGTCAAAAAACCAAGAAGGTAAAACGACAGGTGCCCGCCCCAAAGTATTTCCAGGAATCTCAAATGTACAAATTAAAGCAAAACCTGTGAAGAAGGCAGTTGGAAAGGAATCTCCTTCTCTCATGACCACAGATACTCTAAGCAAATCAACCAATTCAAGTCCAGATCTGCGGATGTCCGTTGAAAAAGATGAGCCCAAGGAGGAAAAAGGAGATGAGAGCAAAAAGCAGTCAGGTAATAATAATCAGAGAGTCTCTTTTAATTTGCTGCAGAGTTCATACACTGACATTATTTTCTTTTTTTCTCATTACTCTACGAAGAGGTTTTAATTATCGCAATTGTTTTTTATGTTTAATTCACAAGTATAAAAGAAAAATGGCAATGATAAATATAGATGGACTCTTAGGAAATAGTTTTCAATCATTTTGGAAGCTGTATGAACATACTTTTGATTAGAGTTAAAATATTTTTTTCTAAAAGAAAAATCTTGGTATATCAATCAAATGAATAATATGAGGATTAAAAAACATTCTTAATCATTATTAGATATTATTGAATAGAAGTAACTTCAACGTTTGAAGGATTTTTTGATAATCAGTGTCCGTAACATGAATAGGAAAAGGGTTAAAGCTTGTTCATACACTTTTATACAAAAGGTATATGGTCCTCCAGAGTCTCATATCTTGACATGGGTGGCAGTTTATTAAATAAATAAGACTGTACACATGCAAACTCTTTTGCACATGCACGCACGCACACACTCACACACAAATACATACACTTTTATTCTGTTTTTTATTATTTATTATACAGCTTTGAAAACAAAATCTGGTACGAAGATGACTAATGGAGCCCTTTCCAAAAAACATGTTAATGAACTTGAGGCTAATAGTCCAACGAACAGGTACGTCACGTCAAAAAGGACATTATTTGTTTTTCAAGTGCTATGATTTTAAATCCCTACTGAAAATAAATCTCATCAAGTTTATCTAGTAAAAACATGTGTTTGATTCCAAATTTTGTGTTTCAGTCATGTTTAAACTTTAAAAAAATGATAACTCTCTTTATATATAGCCAGAGCACAAAATCAATGGCTGTATGGATCCTCTCTTTAAATGCAGATTTATCATTTAAAAATATAAAGGCTGTTGAGCTCTCTCAAAATTTCGTTAGCCATTTGGTTAGAAACTACAGTCTTTAAACTTGCAAATAAAACAAAGTGTCTGATAATTTCAGTGTTACAAAGAAATGTACTGGGAAAGGCAACAATGAACACACACCACAAGCAGTTGTGAAGAAAAGGGCAAATGAAGCTGGCAGTTCTGTCCCTCAGCAGAAGACAAAGAATATAGTTAATGCTACAAAAAATCAAGGTAAATTTAAGTTGACTATGATTTGACTATGTTTTCTATTTTGGAATTTTTGTTCACAATAGTCTAACAACTGAATGGACAATGTTATATATATATATATTGTGCGCATAAAGTTCTTAGTTAAGAACTAAAGGGATCCATTCCAAGGTAGCAGGCCGTTGTATTGGAAGCTACTAAGAAAGTTGGGGAAATTGGGACTATGTGACACAATGGATATTCTTTAAAAATTAGCAATGTGATTCCATGACAACTGCATTCTGTGCAGCAAAGTATACTAATTATGGATACAGTCATAGTAGTATTTTTTCAAGTCTGCAAGGGTGTATATTTCATCACATAGGGGGCTAAGTGCACAATAAATAAATAAGAAAATGTTAACATAAAACCTATTCATGTAAAAAGAATTATGTATTTTTACATATATATTTATTTAAAATGTATTTTAATGTGACAACTGTACTACTTGAATCACTAATTTAATTTCAAACACCTGTTTGGTGGTTTGGTTTGTTGAAAGATTATTTGGGAATCAAATCAAGAATGCTGGGCCAAAGCAAATTCCATTTTTTCTCTCTTTTTTACCCCCAAGGAGCTTGCTCCCAATATCCTGCTTCCTTAAATGCATTCTACTCTCCTTTGTCCCTAAAATGCCATTGCCAGTTATCTCATGGTGTGAGATGATTTAGCCCAGGGGTTCCCATTGCTACAGACATCATCTGGCATACTTTACCTTCTCATATCCATCCCCTCTGTCTCTTTTCTATTCTTACAAACTCATTGATAAAAAGCCCTGGTGGCTTTTCCACTGGAATCTTTATATTAGGATTCATAAAGCAGAGTGTACATTGCTCAAAAATTATAATTATTAATCATGCCTATATTTTGGTCCAGTGCCTGCTAATTCTTTTGAATATGAAATATTGATTTGCTTTGTCTGTTTGAACATCCTTTTTTTCCTGGTCTTTGTCTCTTTCCCCCCTTTTTGGAGGGGGGGGAATATAAAATATTACTGTTTTCAGCCACTGATAATTTATTGGTTCTTTTGATATATGGGTTGTCTTAATAATAAACTTTGCTGAATGGAGTGTAACACAAGTCTAATATGTTGCCTTTTTAGGTCTACAGGGAGATTTGTCAAATCCACTTAAGGCTGCTCTTTCTCCAAAACAGAATGAAGAGAATGGTACAACACAAGATATGACACTAACTTCACTGAAGAAAAAAGCTAAATCTTCACAAGCAACATCAGTTAAAGCTACTGCAAAAATAGTAACAACCAAAACCCAAACTCATTCAAAGAAGACTGACATGACAAACAATAAGGAACAAAAACAGAAAACAGTTAGTGTTCAAAAACTTCCATCAGGCCAGAAGCCTCCCAGAAGTGATTCATCACTTCCAAAGAACGTACATGGGGAAGAGCAAAAGAGTTCAGATCTTAAACTTGAACAATCTACTTTGGAAGATCAACCATGTGGCAATCCCAAATTCAATGCAGAGGACAAAAATGAGAGTAGAACATCTTTACCTGAATTACAAGGGCAGAATATTCCTCTTGAAGAAATGGCTTGCAAGAGAGATTTGGGACCTTCTTGCATGTCAGAGCAGAACATGTCAATGAAGCACGATGAGGCAGCCAAACAAATTCATAAAAATGAGGATGATGAATCTCCCATGAATAAAAAGATGGAGCAACGTACCCGTGAATTGCATCCTATTCAATGTCATGAGAGTATTGCATGTGGAAACATTAACCAAAACGCTACACATTTGACTTTAAATGAAATGGAAAAATGCAAAACACTTCCGGTGTCTGTTGCTTGCCAGAATTCCTTAGAAACTTTAAGAAAAAATGAGAACCATTTGGTACAAGAAAAATCAGTTGTCCCTTTTGATACCTTGGAAGCCGAAAAGGATATTAGCCAGGTGAATGGCTCATCACACAGGCTGTCTGATGGTTCAAACTCTGACCAGGAAGAGGAAAAAGCCTCTACTTTTAAAACCTTTGTGATAGATTCTGAAAGTGCTGATGAACTGTCTGATAAGTCTGCCTTGACCGACTCACAGTTGGCTACCGTGGAATCAGAGCCTGCGTCAAAATCTTACGTAGAGCAAGCGGCAGAAAAATGCTCGTCTAAAGATACTGACACTACAGAAACTCCAGAAAGTCATGAAAATTCAGAAGCTCCATTTACCGATCAATGGAATATAAGTTCCAGCGCACTTGATCCAAAAGAAAGCCCTGAGTCAGATACTGGCAGTGCAACAACATCATCAGATGATATAAAGCCAAGATCAGAAGATTATGACGCGGGGGGATCTCAGGATGATGAGGGATCAAATGAAAGGGGAATTTCAAAATGCAGCACCATGCTATGCCATGATTTCCTTGGCAGAAGCAGTAGTGATACAAGTACACCTGAAGAACTAAAAATGTACGATACAAGTCTAAGAATAGAAGTAAAAATGAAAAAAGAAAACTCTGAACTCTTTCGGGTAATATCAACAAGTGATGAGGAAATCCCTAGAAGAAAGCCTGAAACAACATGGTTACGTCAAGGTGGAGAAAGAGAAAGTGGATCCAGTGGCGGTAATACTAATTTTGCCACCACGCAATTTCCTCAAGAAGCTGATCCGGTCTCTTCTTCGGCGGATGAGACAGAGGAGGAAAAGTCTGAAAATGAAAACGCTGTAGACAAAATGCCTCCACCAGAAGTTCCTGTTCAGCAGTTCCATGGGATAGTGAATCTAGCATTTGATGACGCAACGGAAAATGACATTGAAAGTCAAGAATTCTCTGCCACTAAAAATTTTAAGCGCTCTGTATTACTGTCGGTGGATGAATGTGAAGAACTGGGATCTGATGATGGTGTAGAGGTTCATACCCCTCTGCAATGTACTCTGGATGCTGCAACACCTTCTGATGTGTTTGATAGCGTTTCCCATGAGCATCACAGCAAAACATTTTATTCAAGATACTCACTGGAGATTGAGGATGGGTTCCTGGATTGTAAGGGGGATGACAAAGAAAAGTTACACAAAAATGAAAAGCCCTCTATAGATCCTCACGATAGTGATCAAACCGTAAAAGATACTCTAGTTACTTCACTTATAGAGCAAACATGCATGGAGAGAGCTGAGAAAATAGGGGACAGCCAACTTTCCGCAGAAGTCAAGTGTGAAGGAAGTAATGGCTTGCAGGGCAATAAACTTTCAGACAGTGACACAAAAACTCAAGGAAGACCTTGTCACTTGGATCTTCAACAACGTGATAATACTGACTTACAGAAGAACAGCTCTACAAAACCTGTTGATCCTTATAAGACTCACTTCCTGGCCCAGGAAGGTAACATGAAAGAGTCAGCATCCCCTGAATACACTGACACTGCTTTACTTGCAGGTAATGTACAGAAATAAAACAAAAATTTGTTAAATTCCTTGAAATATTAAGTATGAATGGAATATTAGAGTTTATGCTGGGACTGAGTTTCAATTCTAGTAAATCCCTTGGGAATTTTTATGCAGACTCCTATACAATTCATATTCTGAATAGTCAAGAATATGTTGCAGCTTGAAGTTCCTGTGGATAGTTGGTTATGTGATCTTGGATAAAATAAAGAGCAGGCTGTGGTTCTATTCTTGAGCCTTTTTTTTTTCCCAGAAGGACATTAGCAGCTCATATCCATTTGTTTGAAAAATTATATGATTCATAAATATACATACATATATATATATATAATCTATAAAAGTGGGATGTGCAATAAATTTGTTAATTTAAAGTGTTCCGCATTGTTAAGCTGAATAGATATATTGATTACTACAGTTTCTGTTTTGCACAAAGTTGGGGATTAGTCTTGTACTGTTGTAATCAGTGGGCCTTTAACATTGACTTCAGAGGAAGCGAGTCTGCAACCTGAAATACTTTCAGGATATTCTTAAATTATGCTAGCTAGAACATAGTTTAAGAAAGAGAAAGATTATACGTTAGAAAGAAACAAATATATCTAAATGTACTATGCTTGCTTCATATAGTTAGGTAACTTCTTGTCTAGTTTTATGTTTCTTAAAAGCAGGAATTCAGATCAATATCCCAATACACAAAGTGCACCTGAATGTTGTTGTTTTTTTATTTCCGTGTATCAAAACATTTAAAACAATTTGTGTTCTGAATGATATAATTGATCAAGTTGTAACTCTTCTTTTTGTTTGCTTGCTTGTTCTTGCTTGCAGCTATCCTTTGCATGTACAGTATACTACTTTAAGTATATAAGTTTATGGGAGCAGGGGAAATATTTGTTTTTGTCACCTTTGAAAATGACTTGGCTGAAGTCATTGTTCTCAGTGAACACGTCTTCCTTCTTTTTCCTTCCTTCTTTTCCTTTGTTCTACTTTCCTCTTTATACTCTTATTTCTTCCTATTTTAAGTTGCAGCTTTACTGGTTTAGAAACCCATGTGCATTAAATGTTGGTTTACACGACTTACCTCTTTCTGTATTAGAATTTTTTTCTAATTCTGAAGGTACAGTATATTGTTAATTGCCAATGGTAACTTTATGTATAAGCCATATTTTGTTTCGTTAACTTTTATAAAAATACATAACTTAAAAGCTACAATCTTTTGTGAACTTTGTATGCAGTTACATTTTCTTCTTACTTCTTATTTGGTTGTAATTGTCCTCCTGCACTGAATTTAGTAACCTGTACAGAAGCGCTACAAAGAAAGTCAAAACTTGTACAATTTTTACAATGTGTAGTATTATGAATTATTTCAGGAGACATAGATGATTGTGACAGATTGACACAAACCTGCATGTATGAGCATCGGCTTCCAAAAACCCTTTCTCCAATATACGAGATGGATGTTGGAGAAGCTTTTGAGCAGAGCATGGAGTCTGAAGTGAATTTTCTAGATATGGATTTTGAAGACCAACAGTTTGCCGAACAGGACTGGACTCTTCTCAGGCAATTGCTATCTGACCAGGAATCAAACTTGGACATCAAAAATTCTGTTCCCGAAGACCTTAACTTAGCACAGTATCTCATCAACCAAACACTATTTCTGGCGCGAGACACTTCACAACCTCAGGGTAAAGCACAGTTTGACACTTTCAGTAAGTGGACTGAATTAATATCTCCACTAGATGATTCTTCAGCAAGTATCACAGTGGCAAGTTTTTCTTCAGAAGATTGTTCTTCCCCACATGGGGAGTGGACAATTCTTGAACTGGAAACCCATCATTAAGGTATCTCTGTTTGATACAGGACTCCTTCTCTCTTTTTCTCTCCCTCCCTCTGCAAGTAAATATTTTGCAATATTTCCATATGATAACTATTATATTGGTCAAGCATGAACAATCCAGTTCTAAGTAAAATTTATTTGCAGGTAAAATCATTTAAGTGGATGTTTCTAAAAAGCATTTGCAGCTGTTTTTGGTTTGTTTTTCTTGACTTCTTAGGAAGAATTCTGAATGGAAAAAACTCTTGGCTTAGTGTATTCTTACTTATCACTTAGTCATACCTTCCTGGATGTTCAATGAATTAAAATGGGAATGCAAAAAAAAGTCGTGCTACCAATTTTTTCTTGTATCATTCTGCATTTAGTAGCTTCAAATAAGAAAATCACAGTGATTATGTCATGATGTGTGCCAACAGTATTTTAAACCCTAGACATGTATTTATGTTTGAATTTGCAGGAAAGTTTTGATGCAACTGTTTATGAATTTCTTTATAAATAGCAGCATGTAGATTTGTTTTCTCTGACTTGTTTTTGTATCTTTTTTGTTCTGAAAACTTTCAATAAATTTTTAAATTGCTTAAAAATAAGGCTACACATAACTATTATTGGAATGTATGATACTTATTTTTATAGAAAAAAATGTACTGTTAAGAGAACATATATTAATTAACAATTCCTCTTTTTGGAAAAGATGAAGGTGACTAGCAGTTTTGAAACAGGATGCATGTATGTCTTTCTTGGACTAGAATTGATAATTTTGTTACAGGAAATTGATCTGAGCCAGCGCAGGAACAAAGCAATATGGCTGCCATATTTTTATTTTTTAAAATGTAATTAAACCCCTGTGACAATTTTTTTTATTTGAAACTCAAATTCTTTTACTTTACTTGTAAGATGATTTTATGTTGCTTTGCCTTCAGAATGTATGTTAATTCTTAACTGAGAGGAGCATTTTACTTAAACTAAAATCATTTGGGTCCAAAAGTTGAATCCAATTTCTTATTGCACGAAAAAACTTTGTAGGGACTTATTTTGGAATATCACTGAGGATGAAACTTGAAATTCAACTTTCTTATGGCAAGATGTATGCTTGATGCCACATAGCTTGGAATTAGGTGTATTCTCCTCTTAGTGTGGAAAATTGTTTATTTCTTTTACAATATGAATGCTCCATGGATCCACCAGTTTCCTCCCTTCCTATGAAACTGCTAGGCTTCTCTATGTTGCTATAATGAAGGAATTGTAAACTACAGTATCCCGACAGTGTATTTTTGAAGGAAATTGTAGAAATCTGTTGGTGATCTTCATTATGGTATTTGACATAGTAATTGTATCACATGAATATTAATGCCCAAAATGATATTTATAAACAACCATTCTTTTCATATCTTGGATACATACATTTTTAAGTTCAACTGAACTTTAAAAAACACAGGAGCTAAATTTGGAACACTACAGACTAATTGAACGTTATTACAGGAGGAAATAAGAACTAGACAGGCAATGAAATAATCTTACAAGTTTTAGATACTGTTTTTTAGGATTAGGACAATTTACTGGTTTGATCCATTCTTTTGAAGTATTCTTAACTTGTTCCCACAGAACCATATACACCATTAGAATCTTTGTCCCTGATTGTCAGCTTTTTAGAGGCATTGTTTTATTTTTTCATTCTACAGATTAGAATAGTTTTAAGTTTGATAGGTTCTTTTTTTCCCCATCAATGCCAACTTGAGCCTTTAGAGATGAAAATTCTATTATCACTGGTTTCTGTGATCAAAAGTGGAATTGTGTAGGTGTGAGGTTGCATTGCTCACAAATTGGTTTGATGATACCATACCACATTCATACTGCTATT
This sequence comes from Pseudoxenodon macrops, assembly GCA_032467955.1. Classification (NCBI taxonomy): domain Eukaryota; kingdom Metazoa; phylum Chordata; class Lepidosauria; order Squamata; family Pseudoxenodontidae; genus Pseudoxenodon; species Pseudoxenodon macrops. The sequence continues at coordinate 90,085 of JANHFT010001746.1, forward strand.
CTTAAAGGATGGATCATAGATTTATACTGAAGGGAACAAAGTAATGTTTCTCTATCTGCTGCTTGCTCAATTATATTGAAGCAAGTTTTTGAAGTGAGCTCAGATGATAATGCTTTATAACTAGTGAATTATGCTTGTGACATACATCTAAACCCATAAATATCCCATTGGTCTCCACTTCATGTACTCTACAGCAAGGTACATAATTAAATTCTGTAAGTCAACACTCCACTTATTTCCACTTAGAGAATTCCACCTAGATATGAGAATTCTACTAGTACTCAGCTATAAAAGCTGGCTGGCAATTCATACAGCCTCATCTATCTCATTGAATCCCCAAACCTAAATCTTGACTATTCCCACTTCAGATCATAGAAGGAGGCTGAGATGATTGAATATGTCTTTTCTCACATTTTCATCCAAATAATTGTACCACAGGGATTAATGCCTTGAGCTCTAGATTATTAAAAACAAGGTTATTTTTCTAAACCTTTCAGTTTTGCTTTCCCCAATCTGGGGCTATCCAGATAGTTTGGACTAGCTTTCCACAAATTTCATGTCAGAGAAATCTGATTTAGGTGTTCCTGGACAACTCAACATTTTTACACAACTGATTTGCTTAGACTAAATACAAAAAAGTTCCTTGCATGTAGTGAAAACTAATTAAAGATAAGATATTACAGCATACCTATAATCTTATGTTGATAATGAGATAAAATGTGTGAAGCATTTCCAATACACAATTCCAATGTTATGAACATTGGCATTGTTATTTGAAAAGTCTGCTCTGAAATTATTGCAGGAGATGTAAAATATGCTAAGCCAGTATTAATAAGCAAGCAGTAATAATAATAATTGCTTATTGATACAGATATCAATACTCAGAAGAAAAATATTTAGAAACCTAAATGTGTCAAACTTGCCAGTTGAATAAATATTGTTTAAAATTACAGAATTAATTTACAATCAATAAAAAAATTACAATTTCTATGCCATGGAAGAGTTGATCTTTATTTCTAAAAGAATTTCAGCTTGCTCATTACAGAGCTTGCTTTCCTGTTTTGAATGAGGACTATTCTTATTGTATACTGTAGTTGTATAATACAGTTAAACATTGTAGCAAGTAGCAACACATAACGTTTGTTCTAAGTTTAATTTTTAAAAAAATAACACTGATTACAAAAAATATATAAAAGGAGTCAAGCTAAAACTTTGAGAATAGAGGAGAAAATATTCCTAAGCCTGAGCCCTATTATTCCAGTTTCTATATACTTGGTACAGGTCTACAGATGCCACAAAATGGCAACCATTTAGTAACACTCATCTTCGAAATAAAAACCAGGGGAGCAAAGCTTTAGACAGAACTATCAGATATGGATCACCTAAATTACAAAATTGGGTAGGGGTGGTTTTTTTTTAAACAATATGGAATTTTTACTTTTTCTAAAAAATAAAAATATTTCTAAAAATTCCCTACAACTCTCAAATGAATACAAATGTGACTGCTCAATCACTTCTTATATGCAAAAGTTTTACCAAATTTACTTCACACAGTAGATAGATACTGTATTTGTAGGTGAAAAGTAATAAGAGCTTGCATCCCGTTTCCAATACAGGTAGTCCTTTTATAAGAGTTCACTTAGTGACGGTTCAAAGTTAGAACGGCACTGAAAAAAATGACATAACTATTTTTCACACTTATGACCGTTGCAGCATCCACATGGTCACATGATTCACATTAGGATAACTGACAACTGACTCACATTTATGATGGTTGCAGTGTCCCGGGGTCATGTTTTGCAACCTTCTGGCAAGCAAAGTCCACGGGAAAACCAGATTCATTTAACAACCGTGTTACTAATTTAAGAACTGCAGTGATTCACTTAAACAAATGTGACAAGAAAAGTGGGCCAAAACTCTCTTAAGAAATTTCTCACTTAGCAACATAAATTTTGGGCTGAATTGTGGTCGCAAGATGAGGACTTCTTGTATCATGTCTTAAAAAAAAGGCAGAGTTTTCTTTATCTTTTCAATTCTGCCTACTGATGATCCAGAGTTTTGTAGCTAAATTTTCAGACCTGTACAATAGTATTTTAACCCTATCAGAAAGTACTTCTTTGCACCCAAAGCTATTGCTTCCATTACACAGGTTCATATTCAGCAGTCTTAGTTAAAATATTGCAAACATCTCCACCATTTTTTTTCTGAGAGATCATCATCATTGCCCTTGGGTTGGCCCAGCCCAAATGAGGTGAGTGGGAACCACAGGTGAAATACAGTCTATTCTCACCAGTTTGCCCGAACAGTTAGTAAATTGCTTAGGCAGTTCGGAGAACCAGTTAAAAATAAAGTGTAAGAGAGGGTTTTTTTCTCTCTCCCTTCAATTAATAATTCCACTTAACAGTTGTCATTGGAATACAACCATACATGTTGCAGCAAGTCAATAAACAACAGAAACTGACAGGATTAGGGCAGGGAAGCCCACCAGTCACCCATCTAGGAATAGGATTAACCTCTTCCCATTAGGAAGAAGGACAAGATTGCAAACATTTTCATTATAAAGAGTATTAAGTAACACTTCTGTGATCAGCTGATACTCCCTAGAGTTTCCCCAAGACCTTTTATAGCTGCTGCAGTGTTGGCTACTTCTTGTTTCTCCCTGGGGGGAAAGATACAGGAGGGGAGAACGATGCAGCTTGATCATACGGGCGTGAATTTAATGCATGTATGGTACAGCCAGATGTATTGCTTCTGTTGTAAAGCACCCAATTTAGAACATAGAGAACATAGAATAATAGAGTTGGAAGGGTTAATGGCTTTTGGCAGCATGTCAAGGTTTTTAATTAGCATGAACAGCTGTTCTTAGTTTCCCTCTAAGCCGCTGCATTTGCTTTGGGGTTGGCTTTTAAAAAAAAGGGGGGAATGGCTGTTTTAAGTTTTCTGCATTGTTTTAGTGGTTCCTGGCACTGTCCTTTTGGGGGTGTACTTCCCTCACTCTTTTTGAAAGCCTCTAGTGATGGCAAGCTATTCTATTGGTTGATTGGTCTCACTCAATTTTTTTTGTATGAGACCAATTTGGAAGTTTTTAAGAAGAGATTGGATAACCATTTGTCTGAAGTGGTGTAGGGTTTCCTGCCTAAGCAGGGGGTTGGACTAGAAGATCTCCAAAGACCCTTCCAACTGTGTTATTCTATTCTATTTTAAATATTGGAACAGTGCTATTTTATTATGAGTTGGACTAAGGAAAAATTGTGAGGCCAATCAAGTTGGCCACACCACCCAGTCACATGACCAAGCCACTCCCACCAAGCCACGCCCACAGAACCGGTAGAGAATTATTTTTGGATTTCATCACTGGTGGGAACATATTAAGAACTTTCTTTCTGTACAGAAGTCAAGAATTAATGTTTGCAATTAGAGTCACAAAGCAAGCATGCCCTGCATGTCTTCACAACAGGTTTAGATACTTAACAGATCTCATCAGATTACATCATGAGTTCTGATTGATTGAATACATTTACCTCACCGTACACCTTAACTTTCAATGTTTCTGGGCGAATTTCCAAACTTTCTCATGGGGGCACCCAGTGGCTTATGCTAACCTTTATTTGACCTTTGATACTTTCCTTGCTCCTAGAAAATTCCAGCAGTGTCCTCTTTATTGTGGTGCCAAATTTTGCACAAATGGAAGTGTTTTCTGTCAGTAAAACTGTTTCCAAACTTAAGGTTTCTCTTAGTCACTGAGAGGCATGCTGGGAGCCCCATTTCAAAAACGATGATTTAGCCTAAGGCAAATTTTATTTGACTTAATTATATTTTGTCGTAATTAACCATCACTAACACAACTATTCTCCAGCCATTATTGATAATCTCCCCCTTTTGTTGTGTATAAAAACGAGAGTTTTGAACTTTTTCGCTGTCTCTGAGAGATTCATCATGTGTGAATCATGTGGGAGCCATAGATAGAACTGCTGACTAGCTTGATTCCAGGGGTGAAATCCTACCGGTTCGGCCCGGTTCTATAGAGTAGGTTACAAGCAGCTGGTGACGTCATAGAACCGGCTCTGGTCTGTGGAGGCCAC
>JANHFT010001746.1:94266-110648 GCA_032467955.1 Pseudoxenodon macrops
GTGCTTTTGCATGGTGTGTGAGTCAGTACAGCTGCTTTTGCATGGTGTCTGAGTCAGTTGTGTTGTTTTGTGTTGTGCGTTTGTAAAGTATAAAAGTTTTTTGTGTTCTGTCTGTGTAAAGTGTAAAAGCACGCCCATCCAGTCACCTGGCCTCCAAGCCACGCCCACAAAATAAGCCACACCCACAGAACCGGTAGGAAATTTTTTAGATTTCACCCCTGCTTGATTCATACAGTTAACAAAGGCATAGTTTGCTTAATTTCAGTTTGTTTAGATCATAATCGTTATATGAAGGTGGGGGAGGCTTAGTTTGCAATAAAACCCTATCAAAATCTCATGCAGACCGCATTGTGAAAAACCCTAACTTAGTATCTTCAGTGATCCACTCAATTTTCTTCCACTACCGTAGCAAACCATTAAAAATAATAACAACAACAACTCCAGGCTTAGTCAGCAGGTTGCAAATTCTATTGAAACACTATTCTAGATGGTCTGCTTACCTGTTATTTGTCTCATTTCACTGGCATATCATATTAGATTAAATCCATCCGGAAGTTTCTGTTGATTGAGTTCAAAAACAGCAGTGTGGAAAACTCAGCCCAAGCCATGGGCAGCCATGCTGGGTTTCTTCACCATAAAATTCAGCTGGGTGACCTTGGGCCAATCACTCTTTCTCAGTCCAACTTACCTCAGAGGGTGGATGTTGTGAGGAAAATAGGGAGGAGGAAAGTGTGTTGGATATGTTTGCTGCCTTGCATTATTTTGAAAAATAATAAAGGCAGACTGTAAGTAAATAGGAGCCCTGAAACAGTCCAATTTCCAGCTCCTTAGCCGAATGAGAGGGATCCCAATCATGGCCTGGCCTGTATTTTTAAAAATGAACTGCCTCAAGCAGAAATAGGGACAAATGGATTATAAAGATTTAAGCCACTGCCCATATTGAAGACAAAACCGAACTTAGACTGCACCATCCTTGGATTCTGTTTTCATCCATTTTTAATGTAAACCCTACCCAACTTTTTTATTCATGTTAATTAATGCTGCCTAAAGCTCCTGTTTTTGTAAGTAAATTGAACTGAGAATGGGAATGGACGGTGCATGCTTTTTATTTCTCCACTCAGTGCCACTTTCTTGGCTGCATGCCAGACAGAATGAACCTGGTGAATTTCTGCCTGTCATTACTGCTGCTGATAGTACCGTAAGAGGAGGGTTTTTTCTCATTAAACCTCTATGTATGAATTCATTTAACCAGGCTCAGAAATAGTGATTATTCCCACATCATCCAGTGAGCTTTAGGGACTAAAGTATACTATAGTATAATTCCAGTCTTTGATTCATTTTATTGTGCCCCTAATTGCAAGAGCAACATAGTCATGATATATTATTAGTTAATCCACAAGAAGTTACTTTAATTCTGGATATGCAGATGTTCCTCACTTAACCAAGAGGGGTTGCATTTCTCTCTTTAAATAACACCACCATGCTTGTCAAAATCCAGAGGAACTTGCTCCTAAGCACATTTAAAATTGTGGCAGCAAGGATTTTCTTGTTTGTGTTGCTCAGCTTCTATAATTATTTTGACCACTAAAAATAAGGGTCACAACATATGCAAGTGCTCCTTACAACATATAAATAATATTTTTACTATTTTGTCCAACAGTAAGTAGGCAAGTTTAAGTGGGATTGCATTCCAGGAGTATTAGTGATTGCCAAAATGTCTGCAAGTTGTGGTCAAGAAAAAATACGATGGATTACTACAATCATTCTGAGTTCATCTTTCCAGGTAACGTATGTCATAAATGCTCTCACCAAAAGGCTGACAATTGGAAGGGTTGCTTATTCATAAGCTTGTTACATAGAAACAGCAAGGCCAGGCACCAAACACTAATTTATAAGAAGTTATGTTGGTGATGTTACTTCTCCTTATCATCCTCTGGCCCTCACATATACTCATCAATATAATTTATTTTTGTTTATTTCTGGGGAGGTGGTTTAGTCTAAGCTAAGCCATGGGCTGCAGACACAAGTATTATCAGATTGCCTACCCCAATGTTAGATGCAATTGTGTTACTGGAAGGAACAAATAACTATTGAAGAATCACATCATTGCTTCTATCTGGAGAGAATGGAAGCAGCCACAGCTATTTAATCTTTTAAAATAGTGGGATATGTTTCCACAGCAGACTATTCTTGCTACCTGACAAAGTTTATAATTTGTTTTGATTAATTGTGAATAGAGATAATGCTCACCTATGTGTTGCCTTTCTCTTCTTTTCTCTTATAGACTCTTCCTTTAGTTAGCTAATAGCGATCAGACTGCACATTGATATAATTTAATGAGAAAGATGCAATGGAGAAAATTGCATGGAAATGTTTTATCTAGGTTCTCTTTCCTTTCAAGCAGATATTGATACATCTATAAAGTTTATCTCTATTATTACTCAATTTATTTACTTTGCATCCCAGTTTTGTTATTTTTATAAATAACTCAAGATGGCAAACATACCTAATACTTTTTTTTTTAAACATAGCATTTCTTAATAATGAGTAGGAAAAAAATGAGAAAATTTAATTCACCTATCTCAGGATGATAATGCTTATGTAACTGAGAATAATTACACCTAACTATGCTTGCTTGCATGTTTTTAATGATATTGAATTCTTTAGAAAGCTCAAAACAGCTCAGAATGAAATTGTGTTGTTGAAAAAACGATGGTCCAACTTTTAAAATAAAACACTGCAAAATCTCACAGCATTTTATTTTAGTGGGCTGAAGGTGAAAGGATAGTTTTAAACTAAAAAGTGTAGAAAAATTATGTTCTCATAAACCAAGTAATTGAAGCACTATATGAGGAATATTATTCAATTATACACTAGTTCCACAGTCTGGGATTTTAGACAATAATTTTGTTTACTTTTTAAAGTTAGAAAAAATACCAGATAGATCTGATAACAGTCAGCTACCTAACAAATCCAACTTATACTTTAATATGCAAGGGGAGCATGTCTCCCTACAAGAAAAGACAATATAATTAGTTTTATTCCATGATTGGAACATCCATGAGCATTATCAGCTTTTGCAAAAAGAGGCTTGGCTAGATGGGCCTTGGATTGATCCGGCATAACAAAGATTGCAGGGTTTTTTAAATTAGTATTTATGTATATTAAAACTATTGTGAATAACGACCATTCTACTTAAGGGACAGAATATATTTTAATATATCATTTTGTTACTTATTTAGGATCATGAAATTTCAACCACCTTACAAAATCAGCAACACCGGGTTCGTTATTCAGATTCAGTGGAAGATGGATCTATTATTTTCTCACTTTCTGGTATATTACTATAGTTTTTCATTTTTCCTACAATAGCAACCCTATGAGGCAATTTGGGTTGAGAAAGAGTAACTGGCCCAAAGTCAGCAGCTAGCTTTCATGCTTAAGGGAGATGGTGTGGCCCCCTGATTTCTAAGCCAGCATCTTAATCACTACACCAAAATGGCTTACTTTAAATGGGATAAATGGTTAACAAGCATAAACCTAATGAAAAAGAGAAAGAGAAATGGGTACTTTATGCATTTTGAAACTACTCTCCATGAAATGGAAAGGATAGAATAGATCAAAATGAAAGCAGACTGATCTCACGAGTGAAATTGCTTAATACATACATTAAGTGAAAGTGTAGGTTTAATTACAGGTAGACTTCCATTAATGACCATTTATTCAGTGACTATTCAGAGATACTTGGCACTGAACAAGTGATAGTTATAATCCATCCTCAAAGTTCCAGGTGTTCCAGTACACCTGTGATCATGTGATTGCAATTGGAGTGCTAGGAAAGTATGATGAATGTTTGCAGCATTCCACAGTCATGTAATTGCCATTTGCAACCTTTCCTACTAGCTATCCATAAGCAACGTCGGTGGGGAAACTGGCAGGGAAGGTTGCAAGTCACTCCTGTAAGTCTCTCACTTTCCAGCCACTCCTGAGGAACCAAGCTATGGAGTACAAGATCCAGGGATGTCATACTCCATAGCATGCGTCCACTTGCAGCACCCCTCACCCACACTCCATAACATGTGCCAACTTAGCCATGCTGATGCAGCACCATGGGCAGCCATCTGTATATCCTCCTGCCTGTCAGCACCATCACAACCGCCACCACCCTCGACCAGGCTTGCCCCAGGCCACAGCAGTTACTTAGCCACCCACCAGCTTGCTTGCAAGCTGCCCAGGATTTGTGACTTCTTGCCATCTTTCCCATTCACTATGCTTGTTGGAAGCTGGCAGGAAGTTGTAAGTGGTTCCTTACTTAACCACCTGCAATCCTCACTTGATGACAGCAACAGGGATTCCTGGGATTACATCGCTAAGCGATGGTAAGGTTACATGACCTTACACTTTACAATCGTATTGCTTAGCAGCAGAAATTCCAGTCCTGATTGCCATTGTTAAATGCGAACTACCCATATGAGTGAAGGGGGTAAAATACAGTATATCAGAAAGTAGTTGTTCTCATATAAATTATTGTGGAAGCATATGAAAATTATCAGTTCATAGATTCATGGATCAACATGCTATGTTCCAGGGAATGATGAAAATAGATTAAACATGAATTTTGAGAAAAATTACAAAACATTGTGAATAAATATGATCCAGGGGGAAAAACTACTCTGTTAGGTGACATGAATGGGAATGAGTTCAGTTCACAGAAAAAATGATATGGACATTTAGAGACTCTAGAATGAGAAAGAATTTCTGGTTAGAGGACGTTATTTTGAATATGTGATGTACATATAAATATATTAATGCATACATGGGAAAAGAGAATGTTTTGAAAAGTATAAATGATTTGATTATGGTGAAAGAAATAAAATGAAATAATTAGTGAATAATAAAAGGATGATGAGGGGTTCTGAATTAGAAAAGCAGTTCTCCTGGGTCTTTGGGCCTTGCCAATTCTCTTATATTGCAATAGTAATAGTACTCCTGCACAAAATTGCAAGATAAAATACCATTGTAACAAATATTATCCAAAAGGCCTATTGCCATTTTTTCATCTTTCTTCTAGATCTATTTTCTTGGACTTTCCATTAATCTTCAGTATTGTGGATTTAGGATGCAGCTTTATGTAGATTTTTCAGTTTCAATAGCTGTATATACCAAACCATATACAAATCATATACTGTATGTACTCTTTCAAATTAACAGTTAAGTTTGGTTAAATAAAAAGTTCTTCTCGCTTAGGTGTTGCATTTTTGCTTGCCGACACTCAAGATTTGCTATTGACAAACAGAGAAGTCATTTTTGAAAGATTAAAAAAGTTCATGACCATTCACAGAAATGGATTTTTACTTTTATCAGCTTCCCTTCATGGACCAAAAGAATGGGAAGTGATGTTCAGAATTCAGCAGAGGTATGAAATAATTAAATCATAATTTGAAATTTGCTCTATTACTAATGGAAAATGGATATGTCTATAGCATTTTGTGACTCATACTATTTAAGATAATTTACTTCTGTTCATTCAGTGAAAGCAAGCCAAATAATAAAAGCACTTTACATTATTAGATTGCAAATTATAATATATAGGCTCAGTCATTTGGACCTTTTACAGTCATAGTTGAGATTCGGTTACCACATAGAAAATGCATTTTTGTTCTTGTGGATAACCTTTGGAGAAAAGACCATGATTGGGGGGATGCAAATTTTCTGGTTCTCCTTGGTCTCCCAGCAATTTTTGATACCATTGACCATTGTAACCTTCTGGGTGGTCTCTAAAGGATTTGGGTGGGATAGCACTGTTCTGCAGTGATTTCCCTTCTTTCTAAAGTTATCTTGCCAATTGGTGATGATGGGAGAGATCAGCCTAATCCTCAGGCCAAAGCATTGCCATTAAAGGGCTGGCCCTGTGCCTGGAAAATGTCTTCAAGATGAATTTGGATCTGTGACCTTATTATTTCAGGGAAATTTCATCTTTAACTCTGAGCAGGTTGCTCAGGGATGATCCATAATCAAGTTCCTATAGGCTCATAGTTCCAACTTGAAGAGCAAGTGACAGCCGTGGCATTCTGCGTCAACCTGCCCTTCAAGAATATTTAGAGTGTGTGTGTGTGTATGAAGGGTAATCCTTCCTGTCTTGAATGCTACATGTTTCCAGTGGCTTCTATATGTGACTTGAACTGCCACTTGCACTTTTAAAGCCCCGTGTGCTTTTTGTCTGAAGGTCTGGCTTCTTTTGTATGCATCTGCTTGTCGAACCAGGTCAAATAGGGTTAATTCCTTCAAGGTTCAGTACTTGACGAGAGTGTCAAAAGCAGATGTTATCAGTAGCTGCTCTGCTTCTTTGGAACTCCCTCCCAGAATTAGGCATCTTTTATATCTTTTATGCTTTAACAAAGCTGTGAAGAATGTAAATATCCATTCCATCTTGCACTGGGATGGTGTGTTGTATTTTTTTTATCTTTCTTCATTTTTTATATGTATTTGGGGTATCATTATTTTAAGAGTTGACATAGTTGCCTAGAGCATTCAGGTAGGGGTAATAAAATAGACAAATCAGTAAGACCTGCCATGACTTTCTCTTCCTCTTGAGCTTTTTGGAAATTGTGAATACCTGCACAGAAAATATAACTAATTAACAGTTCCCAAATATACATTCATGTAATGCAGGAGTTTGGTTTCAGTGAGATATGCTACCAAGTAAATATTTACAAAACTTTCCGCATACATTTACCTATGTTTGACAATGGAAGGTCTTGCTTCCAATTAAGAAGCAATCAAAATGCATGGTATAAAATCCCAGATGAGAAGTGTATGCTATGGATATTACAGGAGCTGAACATATCCTGATGATGTTGCAAATTTGTGTTTAGATTTGTGGGTTGAAGAGCACAAAGAAATTCAAGATTATTTTTCATTAGAGGTTTTTTTGACATCACAACACAAAAGGATCTCAGATCAAAGATCTAGGAGAGGATGGACATAAAAAATGTTTGTCATTGAATAGACATGGGTTAAAGTGCAAGTATGACTTTCAGTTTTCCAACAGATTGTATTTTCTATACTAAAATGGAGACACGTGGACTAGTGTTTCATTTATTAAATAATGATCAGTAAAACAGCCTGCTACCTATTTTAAACATGTATAGATCTATCTCCCACTATTTTAGCCAAGAAATATGAAGTCCCCAAATATTACTATCATATACATTTATGTAATTGTATGCTATTTTTATCTGTACTAAAAACTTTAATGTACAAACGGATATTTTATTTTTTTAAAATCTCTGCTTAAGATTTTTAGGCAGTAATTTACGAATAGTTCCAGTCCATAATATTGCTGAAGCTGTTAAATTAATGTTGACCATAGCAAAGGTAAGTGCAGAATTTGTATTTTAAAAATTCTATGTCTATAGTAATATATAAATATAAATATTTGCACTCAAATAGATAAATATTTGCCCTCAAATAGATTCATTTGTTGTGCAGTACTTTGAACATAACTGCATGGTTGCTGCCAAAGTAGAGATTTTCGATTTCAAGACACCTTTTTCTTATAATATTAATTATAAATGCATCTAATTAAATATTTATTTAAAATGAAGAAAGACAAATAATACTAGGTCTTTACCCAATTATTTGGTTGGGCTGAGCATACACAAAATCTCATTGCCCTTTGTGTTCTATACTGCAATTGTCAACTCTGCTTTTGCACAGACATTTTCAGTTCAGGTTTCCATTCCCCCTTCCCTCCCAAAATGCCACCTGGTCATTTTGGATTAAAATCCAGCAGCCCAATTCAAAATCCATTTTGAGAGCAAGCCCCATATTACTTCAACAGACCTTATTTCTCAATATACCTATAAACATTGTGTTACAAGGATATTTTAATATATCAGTTTAAGAGCAGATAGTATTGAATCACCGATATTTCTCTTTAGAGCATATCAATATAAAATCAGAATTAAGCCCAAGAGTTCAACCACTTGAAAAATGTAATTTGTAGAACTTTTGCTTGGATAGTGGATGGTAAAATCTTCAAATCTTTCTCAACTGTTGATAACATAATACAGTACATAAATGACAACTATCATCTTATTATATTTCTCTTATTGGAAGACTTCTTCAAAATCCTATCTGGACAACATTCATCACAGAATGCTAATGGCAAAGACACAGATTATAGAACAAAGCCCTGTTTGGAAAATGCTTCATCACAGTCAATTGCACTGAAGTTAAAACACCATCCAAATTATTCAAAAATTTGACCATGTTTATTTTGTACTTTAAAAAAACCATATCCACAAAAAAAACCAACACCTGTCTGAAAATACAGTTTTAATACATATGTTCAAAATAAAAACTCTATGTAGTTAGAATTTTAATCTCCAGTATAAAGAAAGAAATATTACCCTTATACATTTTCCTTTCAATAGTCAAAAGAAGGACAGATATAAACCACAGCTTGTATATAAGGATTTCAATACTTTCGAATTAATTTCAGGGGAGAATGGTCATTATTCAAAAGTACAGAAGAGCAGCTAATAGACATGATTCTAACTTTACGGTTTTATATCACAATAGTTGTTTGCTCACTTCTATTTTTTGCTTTTTGATCATTCTTATTCTGTATTTTAGCAATGTTATTTTTCTTCCTTTTGTATTACTGTACCATGGGGACTTGTATCATACAGATTGAAATTTAAGTAATAAGAATCATTTTACCAACACATCTGTATATAAGCCTGTGACAAAGATAGGAATTAAATTATAAGCAGCTTTTGTCAGTCGATTCACTAGTATGAGACTTAATTCTATGGGATTAAATCCAGAACCAGCTGGATTCTGTAAATGGAAGAAGCCCTACTATTCATAGAACAAATTACAATCCAACTGAAACTTGCTTCTAGAAGGGGAAGGGTCGAGAAAAAGCAAACAACTTTTGCCAATTATTTTCTACCCCTTACATTGTATTTCTCAAACTGTCCTGGAAAATGTCACTAATTCTATGCATCTGATTTTCATGGGATTCAAGCAGAACAATAGTTTCCCCCTCAAGTTTTAATAATCCATCTAATCATAAATATTGTGAATAAAAAAGATTGTATCAAGTAATATCTTTTGTAGTTCTTGCTTACTTTTATATTGCTACTATATTTCATAGTATGCCTTTATAAATAGGTAGTGTTACATAACATGTTAGCATGGTGATAGATACCTGTGGTTCTATCATTCAAAATATAGCAAGGGCACAATGTAATCCTGGGACTAACCTCAGAAGGTGTAGAGGAAATATATATATATTCTAAAACTTATCTAGAAGTCTGTAATAATAATTATTTTTCATTTTTTTAAAATTGGCATGTTATGTTTCGGTCAGTCCAACTTGATAAGTGGAATACTGAAATAAAAGATTTTATTTGACTCCAGTGGTTTCTTCAGTTGCAGCCTTTGTTTTCAATGAGTTCTTCTACCCTTGCCAGAACACTCTCCATTAAATCAAATGTGAAAAGTGCAGAGTGAAGAGCCTGAAACAGATTGACATTATAAATATAGAAGTATTTTGGGAATGCTGATGTATCAAATTCTTAATTAAAAGGAGACACACATTTTAATAGTTTCCCTAAAACCAAATTACTCACTTGAAGCTCCATGTCCTTTGTAATTCCTGTCATCTTTGCTTTAGGTATCAATTGAACACAGGTCTTTTTAGAACTGCGAGGCTCTGTTATGGAAAAGAATAAAGGCTATTAATATATAACACCCTGTAACTTCACCTTGGCTTGAAACTCACTATATTTAAGTATCCCTGCAGTCAATCTTACCTGGCATTTCTTACGAGGACAACTCTTAACATATAGTATTCATTCATTCATTCATTCATTCATTCATTTGGTTTCTATAGCCACCCATCCTAACCTAATTGACTCTGGATGCAAGTTATTTGGTGTGATAATGGGTGATGATTGTAAGTGCTCCTTTTGGTATGGAAGTTGATCAGGTAACTCTGGGTTACTTATTATGTACATCATCTTGAATTGTACAAAATAAAGGCAAGTGTAAACCAATGATTATACATACGTGCATGCTATTTTTTAAATTTTTGTTCAGTTGGTCATTTATCTATAGCTCTTTGCACAGCATTTTCCCGGGATTACATATAACAGTTTCTTTGAGTCCTTGTAAATGCACACTTGTGCCTTCAATGAGAATAACAAGCCCCCTCTTTTCTGTCAGCCCTTATTTAACTTAATTTGTTAAATTTGTTATTCATTAGCTGCCCACTCTATTAGACTCTTTTTAGTATTTTCCAAGCATCAGAGTATTTACTGATGGCTGTTATCTTATTATGTGCTCCAAATAGTTTAATTGCATTATTGTTGTTTCTAGTGAGCAATTGGTATTTTTACTACATCTTTGAATTAGTTGTTTTTGCTGTCTAAAATATTAATAGTTACCCTTGCAAAGAAAACTTCAGAGACTTGCAGAATCAACACTGACTCAAAGGTACCACCCAACACTATATTAGAGTATAAATTCTAATACTTTTAAGTTCAAATTTAGAATATATAGCCCCAAAACAAAACAAAAACTGGTATCCAAGGATACTTCCATACAGTAAACAGGTTAAAGGTATTGAGATAATAACCAAAATTATAAATTCTTTCTGTTCCACAGAGTTAGAGGGGATTAGCAATTTTATCATGCTGAAGTCAAGCTATAATTATGCAAGACAACAAATATCTCTTTCCCATCCAGAAAATGTGTTTCACTCTTTATACTGCACAATGGACCATTAATAGAACTTAACACCAAATTTCCAATTAAGATATCTAATGAAATCAGAATGCAAGTCCTGTATTATTAGCTTAAATAGCCAACTCACAAAAATATACAAAATTATTCTGAACTTTTTTTTTAAGTCAGAGATTCCTGCTCTTTGAATTGGAAAAGAACAGTTCTCTCTTATAATGAAAGGTCACATTTAATGACATATCAGTACTTTTCCTTAAAGTCCAAAGGTCTCTGGTTCGAACCCAAAATCCATTATTAGGTCAAGATCCTTTTGAAGTTTTGGCCATCTCTATTTACATATAACAATATGGTTAGGAGAAGTTTCAGATACCCTCCTTAAATAGATCTATTACTCCATTTGTTATTTAAATTTCACATAGTCCAAATATCTAAGTCTAAACTGCAATATTCCTTTGTGCCTATGAAAACTAAGACATGCATAAAATAATGAAGTTAATTAACCTCTTTTATTGTCTTTCTTCCTTTTTATTTCTGCTTCATAGTGTGCTCTTGACATATTAAGTCCAGTGTGTAAAGGCTTCAAGAAATTTCTCTCTATCTTGTAAAGTTCTGTCCATACACAAGTCTCAGGGGAAAAAAGGAAACATTAAATAAGATTAGTGGCACTATAATTTACAGTATAAGTCTTAATAAACATTTTCTTCAATGACATGATTTTCTGGTTTTAAAAAGAAAAGGATTTAAGACCTAACCTGCATTGCTAAGCTGCATTTTAATCAGTTAATCCAGTGTCATAATATAACATTTATTTTTATTCATAACTGAATTTCAGATTATCTTTTCACAGTTTTTGACATGTCCTCCATATCAGACCAGGAGAATTGTGATTCATTAAGCTGAGTGTAGCTCCCCTGATCACAGAATGTGCTATATCCATTACTAGATTAATGTAATAAAACTGATATACCATGTCAGGTAGCTAGAATAGGATTTTTTCAATATTATTATTTTATTAAAGATTATATTAACTACAGATTCAAGTACACAATACAGAAACATTAAAAATTTAAAAATTTAAAAGTTCAGAAAAAGAGTAAAAACAAAAAAAACCCTCATCCTTAATTCCCACAATACAATCAACATTAACAACTTATCACTATCTCAAAATATGACCAAACACCTCTTTATTACATACCTCACCCAATTCTCTATAAACTCATCTCTAAAATCTGATATTTTTATATAAATCAGCAAAAGTATTTTTCAAATATATAGCAAAAGGGAGATTATGAAAGATTACTGTTGGCTTTAGAAAGTTGTAAACAGATTAAGGGCTCAGGTGGACTTGATTTAAGACTCTGAAGTTAATCGAAAGGATCCTTTCTCCTGGGGAAATTTCCTTGTTTCTTTTGGGAAGCTGATATGATGCCTTGAAAGTTGGATACTAGAGGGCAACAGATGGCTACCTTAAAAGAAATGTTTACTGAATGGGTAGGTCTTTGAGTTATTTAATTCTATAATGGAATCAGAAGATGTTCTTGAAAAGGAACAAACTCCACCGAATAAAACTGAAATTGACTTACAAATCGGATTAAAAATTGTAGCTACAAGAAAGAGAAGGAAATAATGGATTTACAAATGAAATTTGATAAAGATTTAAACATTTAAAAGTTATACAAAGAATAAATTAGAACAGCAATGGGATTATTTTATTTTATTTTATTTTATTTCATTTACAATAGAGATTTGCTGCAGTTGCCCCACTGGCATCACAAAAGGAACCTGACAAAGATGAGAAGAGACAAAGAGAGTAGGAGGAAACGGATGTTAGAACTTTCTATAAAGAATTTAAAAACCGTTGAGAGAAAGAAAGATTGCAAAACTGATTTGTTGATCAACGTTAAAATATGAGTTGCTGTTTCTGATTTTCTGATTGGGGCTGGACTTTGATAATCTGAAGAGAGGAAACGGGGAATCTGCTTAAATAGAAATGGAAATATAAATATAAAAGGAAGGATTCCAACTAGGTGTAATAGATAAAATTTATAATTCTTATTTTATTATTTCTGATAATCCTTATTGGAACAGGAGATATATTGAGCTTTTGTCAGATCACTGACCTGGATGATTAACAGAACAGAAATATGTAGCCCGTAATGGCAGTTGCCCTAAGCATTTGGACCAGCTTTCTTTGGGGCCAAGTAGAAGAATCAGGAGGTACATTTAATTTACTGTATTGGATTATTACTTTATTGATGCCTTAGTAACAAATAGCTCAACTGAAAATTCTGCTTTAGGGCTGTAGATGATCGATCCCTAATTTAGAAAAATGGTCTGAATGTCTTTAAACCATATCTGAGTGCATAAAACCGCTCATAAAATCCTGAAATCTTGTAATACAGGACGTTTCGTGGCATAAATAAACTACGGTTACTCCCTAAAATCACATCAATTGCGATTTTCCATTCTTGAAATCAAGTTAAGCTTAAGGAAGAAATTTTATAAATGTTATACTTCAAAATAAACTCCAAGCATGTTTTATTATACGTGTTCTACTTGCAGCATTAAGAGGAAAAATGCAAAGTGCAACAGAATGCATATTACTTTATTGACAAGTTCTCCTTGTTTTTGTTTTGTGCAGTATTAAACCTGCCATTTCCTAATTAATTAGATGTTCAGACTCAAGTTGATACAGAACTGATTGGTGGTTTTGGAATAACTCCCTTTCTTCAGATTGAACCCGACAAAGAACTATATTTACAATTGTTTTCCCATGATTAATGAATAATAGCTAAACAACATAAACTCAAGAGTACATTGGGGGGGGAATCTGATCAAAGTTGGTTTCAAAATTTTAAAATAAATTGTTCCCTTGATTATCACACACCATTTGCCCATCATAATGTGCCAGCTGCATAAGGACAGAAGCTTGCAAATAAAAAAAACATACCAATCATTGTGAAAAGCTGCCACCACTGAATATTAAACTGGATAAGCATCGTTATTTTTAAAAAAACTGATGCAAGATGGACTTGCTAAAGCAGCTGCGCCTGTTAGCCATCGAAAGACTTACCGTGTCATATAAAAATACTGAAGTAACTTCTATAGAAATACAACCTCCCCAAAGCCATTTAATTACTATGCTTTGTTTGTAAATATGTGAAAACTAATCAGAAGTGAAATCTTATTTTAAAATTATTTTCCTTGACTTATAAGAGTAAGAAAAAACATTTTGAATTATTATTATTATTATTTAAATGTCCCTTTCACCCCTTTCCTTCTGGATCACTTTGCTCCGAGGATTTAGGAATCTCCAGACACTTTTACTATGGAAAATCCTTTTATTCCTAGAGTAAAATAGTGGTAAAACCACTATAACCACTAAGCAAGCCTTACATGTATTTAGGGGATGTATATCAGATGAGACCAACACTGCCAGCCATTGGCATTTTTGTGGGTAATGACTCTTATTCACTGTTTATGGGCCCAGCATGGCTCCCATAGGGGGCTTTTATTTATCTTTGGCTATAGATAGAGAAGCAGCTCCATATCTTTGATGTATTCTGTCTGAGGACAGCATAGAAGAGTCAAGGCTAAAATTATGACAGCTGGAGGGAAAGAGAGAGAAATATTGCTGCTAAACACAGGCTGGATAGGCAGCTGGAGCCAGCAAACCTGCCCAGACCCAGTCCCATTGGGATGGCGATGAGGCCTGGTATTCCCCCCACCCCCCTCCAGTTTTCAAAATAAAAATGAGATTAACTTCCTAGTAGACACATGCTGTCCGGCATGTGCTACTGAAATGAAACATTAAACGTACAATCTTGTATTAGAATCCCAGGGTTTCCAAGAGAATCTGAACCATACCTAACCGATGAAGTAAACTTCAAAACATCCAGTTAAAGCCAGCTTTTATTTCTTAGTACATAACAGCCAGAATCAGAATGCAAGGTTGTACAACTTCAGTAATCAACATTACTTCAGGGCAATTACATTAATTTGTTTTTAATAGAATAGGGATGTCAGATAGCTTGCATGATTGGTTTATGTTGACTGACTAGTTACAGAAAGAAGCACATTTGAAAATCAGGTCAGGGAGCAAAGCTTGCAAAAATTAACAACAAGAGATGAATGTACAGAAGAGCAGCAAATCATTCAGAAATGGAGGCAATATCCTCCTTGCTTCTTGAAAGGCGTAAAATATCTGCTGGAGCAGACTTGAACTCTGAAAAAGGCTCCTGACAGCTATCAACCCTCCAGCAGAACAGATTTAGCTCTGGAGGACTGTTTGGTAAAGCATAATTTACCAGCAGCAATTATACTGCTGTGCCCTGGCTCTTTTGTTCCCCTCTTTCTTCTTTCCCTTGGGTGATTTCAAAAGATTTAGCTTGAAATGCTAAAATTTACCCTTCGTATTGTCTTGAAGCATCCTCAATTCTACATCTTACCTAAGAGAGGGCATGTTAAGAACTGCTATAAAGATTATCAGAAGAAAGCAGGGCAGATTCTCAAACAGGTTTAATCTGGAGGATTATTAGAGCGAATAGGTAGGAGAGAAAAAAGAAACTCCTGCAGTGATGGCATTTCAATTTCTGTATCAGGAATTATTCACCATAGACTAATTAAATATGGATATTTTATATATGCAGACCAAAAAGATCCATCTTGCTATCCCTTTAAGCAAATCTCTGTGTGTGGGCCATTGAGTCAATGTTGACTCCTGGCAAATGCTTGGATAATTCCCTGCAGTTTTCTTGGAAAGACTTTGGAAGATGAAGATTCTTAGGGCTGAGAATGGGTGACTGGTCCAAAGTTACTCAGCTGGCTTTGTCGCTAAGGAGGGACTAGAACTCAAGAGTCTCCCAGATTCTAACCTGGTGTCTTAATAACTGCATCAGATAGGGTCTCTTTAGCATATTATACTATGAGAATTCAGTTCAAACTGAACTTGTTTAGAGAATGAAGTTGTAACAGGAGTTTGAAAAGCAAAATTCTTCATCATTTTCCAATTTCCAAAATTATTGATTTGAAACAAAGTTTGCATGAATAAACTGCTTCCAATGCTGTTTTTCCCCATACAGAGATTGGAAAAATATATAGCATTCCTTTCTAACTGTATAATGAAATGTCTTAAAAAATAATAATAATTCAGAAACATGCAGAAATCGTTATGTGAGATACAAAGTGCGGGAAGATTTTAAGATGTTTCTTGGATCACTCAAAGGAATTGTTATGTGTGGCTATTCAAAAAACACAAATAAAATTGTAATCTGACTTTTTAAAACATGCAAATCAAAGGAAGAATTTCTGTCTCCTTGCTTGGGGCTCCCATAGAAGCACAGAACCATGGGTCTGGTAAATGCCCTGAACCCCCTCCCCTGGTATTTTAATTCTGAATATTAACTATGTTTGCCTTTTAATATAATTTTATATACAGTTTTTATGTTTTTATATTTTACTTGTACATCACCCAGAGACCTGCTGTGAGAGAAATAAGTTTTTAAAGCTGATTAATAAATTCAAGAATTATCCAATATTTCAATATAGAATAGAATAGAATAGAATTCTTTATTGGCCAAGTGTGATTGGACTCACAAGGAATTTGTCTTTGGTGCATGTGCTCT
>JANHFT010001746.1:111370-123415 GCA_032467955.1 Pseudoxenodon macrops
CAGTCTTAGCAAGTAGTTTGACAGTGGTGAGGGAATTATTTGTTTAGCAGAGTGATGGCGTTCGGGGGAAAACTGTTGTATCATTTCTAAAGGTCTACAATGACACAATCTATCTTTGTCGTGTAACTTTTTTTCCATACAATCATTACAGGATATTTTTTTCTTAAAAAATACCTTATTGTCGTCTTCATTATCCTTAATAAATAAATATCTCAGCAAATTCAGTGAAGCCATTATCCTGAAAATCAGAAATGTCAAATAATCAGCTACATAAAATGTTATTCATCAACCACTGATATATTTATTTGTAACAACTATTCTCAATTCCATTTAATTTTTCATCAGATACAGAAAAAATACTGTATTACAAAGGATTCTTAATATTTTCATTGCATGAATGGCAATGTGTATTCCTCTAGCTATTACTACTGACCAATAACAGTAACAACATTTTGATCTTTACTACTGTACTGGGAATTTTTTTTCAGTTTACCTAGCAGCCTTGTAGCCTGCCTCAATTTTTCACCCTTAATAAGAGTACTGGCAAATGCTGAGCATATGTTGAGTTCCTACAAATAACATATGCTTCACGCTTGTTGTCAAACTTATATCTATAATGTACCGCATTACATCTGCAACACATTTGAATTCATAGTTAGCATCTCAATAAATGTTTAGATTAAGTGAATGGCAAAAGCAAAATGACATATTTGGATTAGTGAATCAATTATTCAATTTTTAACAGATTATCTTTTTGATTTAATAGTGCCTTTTGGCACCAGGAATTAACAATTTGCTTATAAACTCCAGTGATACCTCAAATCAGCAAAATAACTGTTAGAAAATTATTTTGTTAACAAATTATAAGAACCTTAATGAAATGCCTCAGAAAGAGGTAGAACAGGCTTAAACACTGAAGTTATGAATACTAGAACTAATTTTCATTATAGGGTTGAAGTAACAGAACTCTGCAAGTCTGATTGTGCCTCCCACTGCCTGTCTTTATCCTAGAGAGAACTATGGAGAGTCAAGTCAGAGACATTTTCTCAAATTCTACTCTTGCTTTGCGCTCACTTTTTAAAAATCTGACAGTTGTTTTTGCTGCGGTTCTTAATCCTGTGCTTCAAGGTTATTTTCACAGCCCATTACAAATAGCCCTTCTTAATGGCCAATTGCTTAGCAACTGTTCAAAGTTAAGAGTGACCTCCCCAAAAAAAGGTACTTACAGCCCGATTTCCAAGTTCTGATAGCCATACATTCCCCTACAGTCACATGATCACATTTTGGGCATTTTGGAACCAATTCACCTTCATGGTCATTTGAAGAGTCCCAGGATCACATGACCATGGTTTTCTATGTTTTTATCAGTTTTTGGACTTTATTTCTGGTTTCTAGCAAAAAAAATGCTCATTGGATAAAATGGATTGGCTTAATAAACATGGTATTCACTTAATGATCGCCACAAAAACAAAACATCGTAAAATTGGCTGTGGTTACATGGTGACCCAGTTAACAATCACACTGACTAACAACTATAATTCCAAGCTCAATTATGATCATAAATCGAGGGCTAGCTCTACAGAGAGATACTTTTATGTGACCTTTGTCACATCTCACCTGTCTGAGTGCTGGAGAAGATCAGTTTCAGCACCTTCAGGAAGTGAGAGCACCATGTCCAACAGAGAGACCAGCTGGAGTCCAGTAAAAAACTTGCTGCCTTCTTCCCTCTGGGGGAAAAAAGAAAGTAACACAGGAAACAGTAGTAAGTGCTTCATATACTGTCTGCATTACTATAATAGCTAAAAGGTTTCAGAAAACAAGTTTACTTTTTATTCCAACTACCTTTAATTCTGTTTAATCTCTCCTTAATTGTTTCTTTTTCTTAATTTAAATTGAATTCTGAAAGCACTGTGTATAGCCTAAACTTGAAATATTTCTTTTTCTAAACAGAGAAACAGAATGACCAGGAGCAGGGGGGAAAAACTTTTTTTGAAGCATTGTCATGAGAAGCTGGCAATCAAACATGTGACCCTCGTTGATTAAGTGACTTATTACAGTCACCACAAGTTTGCAAATCAACTGGTCTGAACACATTTGAAATTTCAATTCCACAGGAGTAATGGGTCCCAGATTCAAAAGTATACATTCTTTTGAGATACTATGATTCAAAAACTGTTGCCCTATGATGCACTATTTTGGGTAACTGAAGATTACAGACAGACAGATTGGAGTTTTAGTAGTATATAGATAGATACAATTAAACAGGTCTTATCTTCATTTAGGTTCACAACAATAAAACCCAAAAGTCATAATTGGGATTCGTTGCATAAAATATCCTAAATGTATTTTAACCTACATGGTTCAACCCACATTTTTCAAGATTTGTAAAAACTATTTATTCAAAAAATCTCGCTTTTAAATGCGGTCATGAAAAGAAAAATGAGTGTCAACCAAGACAGATAGTCAGAGGATATTCTGACATGACATGTTGCTTTAATAGCTAGATAATCACTAAACCTGAAACAAGTAATTATTTTTATTCTGCTTATTTTTATTCTGCTTTCACATATGTTCATAGCTTCAATGGTATTACTACTACTACTACTACTACTACTACTACTACTACTACTACTAAAGATAGTTGAGGAGACATGATGTCTGATCTTATATAAATTTGGGGCTGGAGGGGAGATGTATAAGATATCAAAACTAATGTTCACTCTAACTACAAAAGTAAACAACTCAATAGGGTTATCTTGGCTGGACAGCTGGGGAAGTTTCACAGCTAACTCTACAATTAATATAATGTTAGAATAGCAATCTTTTCAGTTTAATTTAAGCATGATAGGAACTTCAGAGCAAGCGAGGAAAAAATCTTTTTAGTGCTTTTTATAGAAGCACTAATACATGGAAGTATTAACTCTGCCAGAATATTATCTGCCAGAGAACTCATTGCATTCCAGCTTTTCCTTTTTTTACTTAGTTCATAAGCTTTAGCCATTTATTTGAATGAGGACAGAATAAATCCGGTATTATGCTCTGCCCAGATTATGTTAAGGCAATTCACTAACATAGAAACATATTTGTTATAAGGCTACATCATACTTTTCAAAGAAAAATTTAAATATGAGGTATCCAGCTATTTTTGTTCTCAAATCTTTGAATGAAGCCTGAAGATCTTTTCACAATCCTGCAATAGATGAAAATTCTCTTATCACCTAAAGTCCCTGCTGAAATCTCAGTTGAGAATTGAACTTTTTTTTTTACTATAATACCTAGTATTAATGTGGGTTTGTTAAGCTGTTTATCATTAGTTTTTAATTAAACATTAATTTGTTCTGCATTGTTAACCTTCATTAACCAGAAGGATAATAAATTGTAGTTCCTTTTACAAATGTTTATTTGTAAGCATTTCTTTATTCTGCTCTTCCATTCTTCTTTTATTTGCTTGGACTCTCTGAAAATATATGCACTGTATTTTTCGGAGTATAAGACGCACCTGAGTATAAGACGTACCTTAGAGTTTGGGGAGAAAAATAGGGGGGGGGGGAAATCTGCCTACCAGGTGTTCATCTGGCTAGTATCCTTAGTCTGGACAGCTTCAGCACATTATTTTATCCCCTGGTTAGGACTGGAAAAAAAAGCTTCTAAAGTACAGCTGATAGAGAGAAGCAATGAAAAAAGGACTAGGGGAGACATGATAGCAGTGTTCCAATATCTTAGGGGTTGCCACAAAGAAGAGAGAGTCAAACTATTCTCCAAAGCACCTGAGGGTAGGACAATTAATCAATAGAACAACTTGCCTCCAGAAGTTGTGAACGCTCCAACACTGGAAGTTTTTAAGACGATGTTAGATAACCATTTATCTGAAGTGGTGTAGGGGTTCCTGTCTAGGCAGGGGGTTGGACTAGAAGACCCTTCCAACTCTGTTATTCTATTCTATTCTATTCTAAAAAAGCCTGCAAAGCCCAGAAGATAATTAGCACCTGATTAGGTCTGAAGAAAAAAAGCTTCTTTGGAGGGAGTAGCAATGAAAAAAGCCTGCAAAGATTGTTTTACTCTTCACTCACCTTGTTAGGTCTAAAAAAAAGCTTTGAAAAAGCCACATTCGGAGTATAAGACGCACCCAAATTATCAGCCTCTTTTGGGGGGGAGGGGGAGTGCATCTTATACTCGGAAAAATACAGTGTTTTGCTCTTGGTTTTTGTAGCATTATTCATTATCAGTAACAATTAGTTGACTGAAGTGTTGTCAAGCCCAAGCCCCAAGAATGACATGATTCTTTCAAGCTCATTTCTTTCTTTTTTTTTCTACACCTACATACTGAATTTTTCTAGACTAAGCTATCTAATATCTTCCTCTACCAAATACTCTGAGTACTGTTAGGAAGGCGCTATATCTTCACTCTCTTCCTCTCACACAAAATATCTGGATTCAGCTGCTTCTTATTCCTCTACAATGTACCCTTCCCTCCTGGGAATCCAGCCTATTGCATTCCATCACAAGTGTACTGAAAATGTTAAATAAGAAGAAAACAAATGGATCAGAGAACAAATCAATCCATTATGATACAATGTATCATAAAGTATGATAATGACCCTAATCATTTGCGCTTCTAATGAACATTTATTTGTTCTCCCTCAGTCTGCATCTACACCATTGTGCTGTCCAAATTTGATTTAAATCTACAGGTGTCTCTCCTTCACTTATGTTGCCTTCATTAGTTTTCCTCACCTTTAAGGACAAATCAATTTGATTTTTAATATTCTGAATAATGTGTCCTTCCACACCAGAATGGTTGCTCGTCTTCAATAAACATCTGTAACCAGAAGACCCAAGAAAGAAAAGAAAAATTATGCTCCAACTCATTTTTCTCCATCCTTGTGGTCTCATTATTTCTGACAATTGGCATGCCAACTGAGACGGATGGAATTTGCAAACTAAAATTGTGGGAAATCTAAATCGGGTATAATTTTTCTTAGAGATCGTATTTTGAATGTATAAAAGACTAGTACTACAGTCACATTAGCTATATTTTCTTAGTAATATGAGACATACCTAAATAATATGTATTTTCCCTCTTCATCAAACTTATCTAAATATAGCTGCAAAATCTTGAAGCTCTTCTTTCTCTACATAGAAACACAATTATGGAACATGTGAGATTTATATGCATTTTAAACCCAACACTTTTAAAAGTCATAGAAAACTTTATTACATACCAGAGATTCAAAAGGGCATTGAGTCATAATCTTGACCAAATCCTGCCATTAAAAACAATACAAAATAAAATTTATTCCAGCAATATAGTATATGTTAGACTTTACCTATAAACTAGTTCAGTAATTTAATTATTATGTACAATGGGAACCACTTTGTACCACTTTTTTTTGTACTACTTCACAACTCGACCAGGGTAAAGCAATAGATGCAATTTATATAGACTTCTGTAAAGCCTTCAGTGGTACACGACAAACTACTTCTAAAACTAAAATCTTATGCCGTTTCCGGTTCCCTGCATAAGTGGAAAGCTGCTTTCCTATCAAACAGGCAACAAGTAGTCAAAATAGGGAACGCCCTATCAAACCCTGCAGCAAGGTAGTGTTTTAGGATCCACACTCTTTATGCTTTACATAAATGACCTTTGCGATCATATTATAAGCAATTGCGTGCTCTTCGCTGATGATATAAAACTATTCAACACCACCGACAATGCTACTACCCTAAAAAAGACTTTGACTAAGTGACAGAATGGTCAAACAATTGGCAACTCCAAATCTCAACCAACAAATGCTCTGTCTTACACATTGGCAAAAATAAATAAATCAGAAGACAAAATACAAGCTGGACGGATATGATCTCATAGACAACCCTCACTCTGTCAAGAACCTTGAAGTACTCATCTCAAATGATCTAAGTACCAAAGCTCACTGTAACAGCATTGCCAAAAAGGCATTAAGAATTTTTAACCTAACCTTGCGAAGCTTCTTCTCTGATAATATTGAACTGCAAACTAGGGCATACAAAACTTTGCTAGACCAATTCTTGAATATAGCTCGTCTGGATGGAACCTGCATATTAGACATTAATACAATCGAACAAGTCCAGAAATATTTCACAAGAAGAGTCCTCCACTCTTCTGCTTGCAACAGAATACCTTATGCCACCAGACTTGAAATTCTGGGCTTAGACAAGTTAGAACCTCGCCGACTTCGATTTGACCTAAGCGTAGTACATAAAATTATCTGATACAATTTATTTATTTTATTTATTTTTGTCCTGTCAATGGGTACTTTAGCTTCAACCACAACAATGCACGAGCACACAATAGACACAAACCTATGGTAAACCGCTTCAAACTTGATTGCAGAAAATATGACTTCAATAACAGAATTGTCAATGCCAGGAATGCAATACCTAACTCTGTGGTTTCTTCCCCAAGCCCCCAAAACTGTAACCTTAGACTGTCTACTGTTGACCTCATCCCATTCCTAAGAGGTCTTTAAGGGGCGTGCATAAGCGCACCAGTGTGCCTACCGTCCCTGTCCTAATATTCCCTTTTATTCATATCCATTTCATGTATTCATAATCATATTTATACTTACATCTGTTATCTAATACATGCTTGACAAAAATAAATAAAATAAATAAATAAATAAATCTTTAACTCACAAAAACTAAAGATTCCTTTCTTAAGCCACACTAAATACATTGGAGAAGGAAAGGAGGAAAATGATTTACAACAAAGGCAGAAAGAAGTGGATTGTGGAATAAGTGTTAGAAATATCAAGCCCAATATTGTATACCATAGTCAGCCAGAAAATTATAGCAGATGTTTAGAAGAAAGCAGAATCCAGTAATGCACAGTGTGCAAAAACTGATGCTTCTGATATCAGAACACTATCAATTTGGCCTTTCACACTACTTCCATTTTTTAACATCCAATATAGATGCCAGCTAGTATTCGTACTTAAAAATGTGGACTGATGTCCCAAAAGTGGATACAAAATATTTTATTCAATACTTCAGGTTCTTTGTATGATATTGAAATAAAAATTGGTGACTACTTACAATATTTGACCACTTTCACCTCTCCTTTAGGAGAAGCAAAGTTAGTTAATTGTATCTAAGTAGAAAGCATATAGTGCAGTACAGTATTAGTGTCCAGAGACAGAGCTCTATTTTTGCTCCATATAAAGTTTGGGATGTAAAGATGATTTTTCCATTAAAATGACAGAAACAACACATGATTAAAAATGTACTAACTTCTTTAACAAAATTGGGTGTTTGTCTTTGTATCAGTCTGTTTAATTAGTCCCATTAAAGCACTAAATAAATACTATTGACAATCTTCTTAAGGCGCTTGAGAAATATCAACGCAATGCATTCGTGTAATTAAAAGTTTATGGTTTATCCACATTACCTGAGGTGTTGTAATACAGCCTTCAAATTCCAAATACTGAAGAAAAAGGCTATTATTTTCCAATCTCAGGAGACAGTTCTCCAAAAGAGCCTATAAATTAAGTTGATATATTATTTTTAAAAACCATGAGCACTGCTCCCAGTATATTAACCCTCAAATACAGAACAGAACACTGGAAGTATATTATTTTTAAATGAATTCAGGTTCCTTATGGAGAATAATCAATTCTTCTCCTGGTTTACATTATCCAATTTTTAAACTGCTTCAATCAAGCAATGTCAGTAATTTATAAGAATTTAGTGTATAGTGTAAATCCAAACATCAGTAAACCATGCTTATAGCTTAGTTTTATATCAGGTAAATAGATTGTTCTAATCTTGATCTGTTTTATAAGTCACAATAGCCCAACTCATTCAAAATCTTAAATTCAAACTGCACTATAACCTCAGGCTGTGTTCAAACTCAGCTAGAGTCTGCTTTGACAATTTCTTTGTTAGATATGGCATATGACACCTTACACAACTGTGTCCATTAACAATCAATTATATTTCCAATACATTAAATAAATTAACAATAAATTATATTAGGAATAATTTCATTATACTGTAACAATAAATAAAATCCATGTAGTATATATCTAAGCACCTGGTTTAACCTGGTTTAAGTGAGGTTGAATGTAATGAATATTTAGACTAGAGACCTTCAAAAAAATCCCAGGTTAAATTGGAAATTGAAAATGCATACTAGATGAAAGCAGCAGCACTGGTAAATCACTTTTATACTGTTGCTACAAAAATTACATAGGCACCAGAAGCCAAGCTTGGGTTGAGGAACTTTTATTAACCACCCATGAAATTAGATGTCAGATTAGAGTAATTCAGCGTAATTCAACCTTAGAATTCAATCTGATTCATTTTTAAGCAAGCTGACATGAATTCAAGCTTGCTTATAAACCGTGTTCAATTTTTTAAAAAGTTGGAATGAACTTATTTTTCTGAGAACAGAAGGAAAAATAATGTATGCATATTATATACTTACAAGTCCTTTTGATAAAACAGATTCTTCTGTCCTGCAAAATAAATAACAACTAGATTGTTAAAAGTTTTTATGTTGTTGTCTTTTTTAGAAACAATGTCAGATTCTTGTCACCAATGTAATATTTTCAAGATACATGGTCTGTTCTATAGCAAGACCCAGCACAGACCTTCAAACTAAACCTATTCTGAGAATAGATTACAGAGGTAAAGACAGAATTATTGCACCATATTTTTCAAGGCCAGCTATCCACATAACAGCATGTTTTACCAAGTCCTCTGACAACCATTGAAATGGAATACTATACACATGTTCTCAAATCCAAGTATTAAGGAGAGAGCTTTTATAGTTCAGTGCAAACTCAACTTTAAATATTAAAACTAATGCCAACTCTGTAAAATCAAGCCTTCATACCAAGTTCCTTAAATATATGAACCAAAACACAATTTAGCCGAATAAGACTAAAGTATACACTCTCCAAACAAATTACTATTAATTGCTCTATTTTCCCCCCAACACTATATTTTAAATATTTGGAAACACAGTACTTACTTACCTTTTCAACAGAGCTCTAATATGTACCATATTGCACTGCAAAATATATGATGGGCTACAAAAGAGAGTGATATATACATATAAGAATAATGTATCTGATAAAGGCAGTCACTTTCAATATCTAAACAATGAGAATAATAAGCTGGAAAATTCAGCAAAGCAGACTAAAAAAATGGTAGATGTACTCCTGGTAAGATGGTGAATTACTGAACAGTTCCCCCTCATCCCCCCCTCTCCTTTGCTTAGAAGGCAACTGTGTGTGTTGTTAGTAAAAGTTTAGTAAGAAAAAATATTAATTATATTAACTTGAGTAAAAAATAATATGTGCTCCTAATATGGCCCTTAATAAATACAAGATGGCTATTCAGAAGAGTCCATTTCAATAAACTGTAATAGTACAATCTATAGAGAAATAATACATTTGAAAGAGGTGGTATAATTTATGCACATATTTTCCATGCTGGGGAGGAAGTTAGTCCCCCCCTCCATTTATTTCTTTTTTTAACATTCATTTCTTGAGAGGGTGGAACAGGAGGCTACAATCTTAGAATGCTGGAAAACCTTAGAAACTGGGGAAATATCCCTTTCTTTCTTTTGTTTATTCATATAAAAACAGGAAAGCTGTTCTTCAGTTATAACTATGGTTCCTACCATAACACAGAACTATTCATAAACATGCTGATAAATACAAATGCTAATTAAGAGTTTGTATTATATGACATTTGTATTATATTTGTTGACACTGATGAAGAAGTCTCAGTTGCTAGAATATTTGTATTTTAACCAAAAGTTAATCATCATTCCTCACAATAAATATTTTCAGTGTTGATTTCTCTTTGGTTAAATCAGAGGCATAACTAAGACTAGAGAAGATAAATTGAATAAATTGAATAAATTGAAGAGGATATATTTTTAAGTTGTTTTGGTTTTATTGGAAGAAACTCACACTATCATCTATGAGAAACATCTTTTGTCACACAATGGAACAATCAGTTTAATATGAGTGGCAATTCTTCATCTGCTGGTGGAATCTTGGTTTTAATTAAGACATATTTTAATTTCCTAATTAAACATGAAATGTTGGGTCTAAAAATCACTATATAATCTCCATTTTCAACTGCCAAATAGCTTGGATAAATGCTTGCAGCCAACTAAATATCTATTTGTTTAAGCAAATAGGTTGCTTCAGTCACAGACTCTACAAGAAATCTGTTATTTAACATAACAGATTTTGCAAATTTATTTGAATTATTAAGTAGGGCAGATTATCATTCCTGTGGAATTTAATTTAATTTTGGTTCTGTTAACGAAGTGAGACAAGACTTCTAGGAGGGGGGGAAAAGTATGTAGAGCTAGAATATCTTTCAAGCTTGCATCCAAAAATATAATCTATCTGATATATAATAGCAGTTATATCTAAACAAGCAAGGCTATACTTTTTTGTCTGTGACACATGTTGCTTATTCAAGATGGCATTATTTTTTAGGATCTTGATGGATGCTCAATTAGTGAAAATTACAATTATAATTTCTTATCACAAGCAAGTAATATTTGCTGATCATGAGAAAAAATACAACTAATATTACAATAGACAAACCTAAGATCAACAATAATCTAAAAAAATGATTTCCCCCCCAAATATACAGAGCCTTTAAAGGATTTCTACATGACAATTTAACCGTGTATGCTACGATTCCCATTCTGAAAGCAGATCATGCTTTTAGATCAAATTAATTGGCATTTTATCAATTATATACTTTAAAAATTGAATAGTTTAATTAGAGCATATTAAGCTGTTTCATTGTGAAGGGAGAAATCTGCTACACAATTAACTTCTCATTTAAAACAATTAGAACAAAATAAGACAACAAAAATAAGAGATACATGGGGATAATTCATAGTGATCAAACAGAAAGTAATTGTCATTTTTGGAATTTTATAAGAATGTATATTCTGGAAATATAAGTCCCAGAGGGAAGCCTTTTTAAATAGAACTAATCTTCCAGAAACAGCTACTTTGACAAGCTTAACGAAAGCATTACTTTCATTAATTCATCCTGCACAATCTGGCTTTATGAAAGGGCATATCAGACTACTAGTAGATTTATTATAATTCCACAATGAAAGAAAATGAAGCAGTAGTTTTGGCATCATTAGATGCAGAAAAAGGTTTTGAAAATATGTAATTCAAGTTTCTGGTACAAGTGATAAAGAAATTGGATTTTCCTTAGAATTTATTTCTGGATCAAAAGAAGTAACTTTGTTCCATTTTTATTATGGAGGAGATAATCCTAAAGGGATAATAAAAACGAGACAGGACACATGCCAAGAATGCCCCCACTTTTTGCTAATTCTAACATAGTAATCTTTCAGACACTTAATGAAACAATCTTGCCACATTCAAGGTCTGTGCAGACTAGATTTTGAATGTAAGTCAGTGCTATACACTGATTATATTTCCAGTAATTATCAATTATTTTTATTTAAAATTGTGGAAACTATATAGCTGTATGGAAAATATTTTGGGATTAGAATACTTTTACAATAAGTCTTATCTAAAGAAGTAGGTAAAAATTTAAGATTTGTACTTTGTGTTAAGTCTTTTAATATTTTGATATCTGGCGATCTATGAGGGAGATATCTTGTTCAGTAGAATTGAATATTTCAGATTGGATATTACTTCTACTTTTAGGTATCTAACAGTAGCTTAAATAAAATTAAAGGTATGACCTTTTTTCTCAACTATTACTAATTATACCATTTTTATACTACTTGTTTGATCAGTTATGGATTTTATTTCTAAAATTCATTTAACCACCCACCTTACTGCACAGTAACTCTGACCAGCTACAATATTAAAAGATAAAACTATATAAAGTTGCTATCTAATAATATAAATACAATATATTTATATGTGTGTATGTGTATATTGTGCACTTATAGTATGTATACATAGTGTGTGTGTGTATGTATGTATGTATGTATGTATGTATGTATGTATGTATGTATGTATGTATGTATGTATGTATGTA
>JANHFT010001746.1:125077-138091 GCA_032467955.1 Pseudoxenodon macrops
TCGCTAAAGGGGGCGGGTTGCTAAGTAAGGGGCAGGAGCCCTGCCATGCCCAATGAGGGGAGGGGAAGAGACAGCAAGAGGAGCTTAGGTTGCCGTCCCTTGCTTAGCCACCCGCCCCCTTTAGTGATGCAATTTGGAGGTGGCAGGTGGGGCGGGATGAACCGCGAGAAGTTGCAGAGAAGAGGCCTGTCCCTGGGGTAGGAGATGAGAGAAGCACTGAAATATGATCTAAATGTCTCTCAGGAATCATCAAAACCTTAAGCAATTTGTTTCTGAAACTTCAGCTGAAGGGTGCAATCTATGGGGACAGAAATTGCAAGGATGTAGTCTATCGAGTCACCTTGTGGGGAGATGGTGGCAAACAAATTTAATAAATAAAATTAGCCAAGAAAAGAAAGCTAAGGAAGGACTATCTCTAACAAACATTTTAGACCTGGATTTGTGTTTGTAGTATTTTGTTTTCTTGTGTCATTAGTCTATCAGTTTCCAGAAATTGCCTCTGATTTTTAAAAGAGAAGTTTTTGCCTTTGTGAAAATTCCATTCATATACATTTTGTCCCATTTAAATATATTTAAACCTTCACTGGATCTCTGCCCTTTCTATACTGTTGTAGAGGAGACTGATGTTGGAGATGTTCTTTGTGATTGGATCAGTGCTAAATGTCTTACTCTATCTATGCAAAGTTTATTTAGGGCATTTGATTACAAAAAGACAAAATGAACTTTAATTTTTTACTTCCCTAATTTTAATAAACTTAATATTTAAATCATAAGACTTCTATACCAGCTCTTGAAAAGGAGAGAGCATTGTTGTTCTCAGTTACATTCGTCAGAGCTATTAGGACAAAGAGATTGTGCTCCATAGTTCTACTTATTCCATCATCATCATTTTCATGATGATGAATTTATAGTAACAATGTCATTTATATACACAAGATCTCTCACATCTTTGAGATGATATAACCATGTGTTTGTGATTCCCCGTCGCTTGTAATTCCCCTCCAGCAGATACTACTAATGAAGCTGCTTAGAGCAAACTCTCATCAGGAATTCTTTCGGCATGGTAAAGTGAAATCCATCTGTACTATCTTCACATTTCTTCACTTCAAGGGGCTGTTTGTAGTTCCCTTATCTGAATCACCCTGCTTTCATGAATCTTGACGAATGCAGATAGGAAGCCAAAGTTTGCAAATCATTTTACAAATAACTGTTAACTCCATTTACAACTGGGACAGAAAAAGAAGACACACCCAAGGTGGACTTACAACTATCTCAGCTGCAAACTGCCTTAGGGGATTCTCAGCCATCTCTTCAGGCAATGGATCAAGCTCTGCCATTAGCAATGGATATTTTAAACTTTTCAGGCAACTGAAAACAAAAGGAGAGCACATCAGAGAATCAGTCAAGACACTAAATAATAAGAGTGCCAGCTCAGGCCTTTGTTATTTGAGGTATTTTAGAACTAAGAACCAGCAGAATGGCCAAAAATGAAAGTGTTACGGAATCTCAAACTTTTCTTTACAGAATCCACTATTATTATCCAATATCAACACGAAACTAGTGAAACATTGTGGATCAGTATCTCAACCCCTTTCTCCTCCCAAAATGTGAGTTCAGACATAGCTGGTATATTTTAGCTATAATGAAAAATAAGCTAGTAATTTCACAATAGAACTAAAGTAATTGAGCTTTAATAAAAAGAATTAAAAAGGAAAAAAAAGTAACAACAATCAAGTTCACAAACAGACAAGAATTGATGTTTTGCTTAATATGCCCTAGTGCCTTGGTTTACCTGTGCTAAACTATGAATCATGAATTGCAAAACAATTTCATGCAACATATTAGTGAAACAGTATGCACTGAGTTTAATACAAGTATGAACTCAAACATTAGGCTTTACACCGATTTCTTTTCCAGCTAAAAAAGTGATGGCTAAGAGGCAGCCTCTGGCATTTCTACACGGTATGGTAGAAAAAGTTAAGACTGGCCATGATGACGTGATTGAAACGTGGCCTGTTTTTTTAACGTCCACACTCTATGATCAACATGGTCCTGTCCTCCAGAACTATTTCTTGCCCGTCATTGAGACAGTTGTGCACTTTTACAATAAAATAGCATTTATTGTAGAAAAAAAGGTGGAAGAGGAGCCAAAACGCTTGTACCCTACATTTTCTTTTGCAGATTCGTCTCTGAAATCGCTACTTGCAACTTCACAAGCAGCTGTAAAACCTATGGTGCTGGATTCTTTACATAGCCCCCCGCAAAAGAAAGTGGCTTACTTACAATCCTAGTAGCTCCTCCTTTAGATCGTTGCAATTGCCACCTGATGTGATCTCCATGTGTTGAACAATTTCAAGGACAAATGGTCTGACAAACTGTGGTAGAGCATTGAGGCACTGGCAAAGCCCATGCTGGTCTTCTTGCAGTTGCTCTTTTGTGTAAGGAATGGGCAGAAGGGAAAGTTGGCTCAAAATGGTAGACAGGGACAACCCCACTGAATAGGCTTTCTTAGTATGAAGTTTACGTAGTGCTAAAAAAAAAAAAAAAGCAAAATGCTTGTTAGAGAACATTCAAGTTTATTATTTGATTATATAGACACCAAGATACTTTTGGCATACAGATCTAAAAAAAGAACCACCATTAGCTAGGTTCAAAGATACCAAGTCATAATGTGATTTGCTTGGTTTAATTTGCCATGATATCTGAACAGTGTGTCTGAAGTATGTTTTCTACTTCATTTTACATAAACCATGTTTGTCTTGTTCAACAAACTGCAATTAAAGCAGGCCGTGAAATAGGAGCTGTTAAACCAGCCAATATTTAGCCATATTTTTAGAAAACTTGTTTTTAGAAAATTCATGGCTTCATATTAATCGGATTATGATTTTGCAAGTATTAAACTAGTGCCATAAAATATATTGCCATCCTCATAGTTCATCACTTCCTGGATATTGGGAGAGATTTAGAAGTGATTTTAGATTGTTTTCTAAAAAACACTTCAGGATTTTCACTTACCGTATATTGTACAAGGGTCGATTTTCAGCATCCTCCTAGGACTTTCTCCTTCCACCCATCTCAAAAGATGAATTGACTAAGTGGGATTCAATTGCCTCTCCTTCGTATAAGTGGACTTGAACAGATTCTAAGAAACTAAAATCTAATACCTGCTACTTATAAAGGATGCTTTTTTCCAACAGTTATAGCCTTGGAAGACTTTTGACAATCTTGTGTGATACCACTTAACTGCAACTAGATAAACTATTAGGGGACTGTTCCATGGGTGGGTTCTACTTACCTTCCCTACCAGTTCGGGGTCACACCAGAAGTCCGTGTTTTGCGCACCTATGCTCACACATGTGTCCCTGTCGATCCCGAATTAAAATAGTCTGCACATGTGCAGGAGGCTTTGCACATGCGCAGAGGGTTATTTTTGATTAAATTTCACTCCGGTGGACGGATTTCAAGCCGGAGGACCGGTTCGGGGCCATGTCCAGCCGGCCGTTGCTGCTGATTCAGTGAGGGGGTGAAATTCACGCAACCGGTCTGAACTGGCAGGAACCCACCTCTGGACTGTTCCCAAGTATTTCTGCTGCTGCAAATAAATTAGCAGTCCATCTGTTATCATTTCGAAGTTTGAAAAGTTAAGACACTTGTTACCTTCTTGCAAAGGTTTAAGCAGAAGTAAAATAACTGAGGATGTCTGTTCCGTAGAAGCTTGTTCAATCTGTTCCAGAAAGCCCAATATAAGCTCTTTTGCACTGCACAACTGCAAGAAAGAAGAAAAGCTAGAACAAAGCTTTTTGTTCAACAAAGAATGCAGGAAAGCCACTTTTCTTTTGCTGCCAAGAAAATTACCTAGTCATGATTCCACTAGGAATTGAGCAGATTTTAGAAACCATTCTATTTAGCTATTCACATTACGTTCTATTAGAAATCCTGATTGTGCAACGTAAGTGGCTGACACTCCTAAATGATGCTCTTATTCTTTTGAGTATCACTTCATTCATTCATATTCTCAAAGCACTTTTCACTATATTTCTGGAAATTTAGACATTAAAGGTTCCAGTTTCTTCAATTCTGTATCCATTCCTTCATCAGTTGCCTACAAACCTGAAAAGGTCTATTGTCTATATCAGTATGAAGGAACACAATCAAAGGACAATCTTTAAAAACACTACTACAAAACAGCTTACAGCAAATGTTGCAACTTACTTCTACCAACTTGTCAAGCATTTTCATACAATGTTGTCTCTCAACAGCATCTTGCCCTTGTTTCAGCAAACATTGGAGTATAGGTCCTATAAGATTCCAGCCCATATTTTTTATAATAACCTGTAGGGTGAAAAAATTCAGCTGCAGACAAAAAATTAAAAATAGACATCAAAGGCAAACGCAGCGGTCTACATTCAAACTGTTCTATGTTGTCACATATCGTTAATCAGGAAGCTGTAATGGAAATCCATTACAAGGACAGATGATCTAATGCCTGCCAGATGTTGCAGAGCTCATTAGCTCTAATTATTGAGGTTAAGAAAACAACATTTTGGAGGTGGTAGTTCAGAATATCTGATGATAAACACCAAGTTCTCAAGGCCTGTGGTAAATTAGGAGGAATATGCAAAGATCAAAAGTTCTACCTCCCACCCCCAAATATGCACATTAAAAAAAATCAGTTATTTTGGCATTTAACAGTCTAATAAAGGAAACTTATAGTATTTTAGAAGAATTTCAAGAAATACCTGTGTATCTTCTTCTACTACCCAAAGGTCTCAAATTCCAATTTATGCCAACAAATATCTTTGTTGCATGCCATTCTGCTCATGTTAATCCAGTTAAAGACCACCTTCCCAAATAAACTTATATTTAGGCAGCAGAATTTCACAAATCCAGGTTTTCTCATACAACATTAAGCTAAGATTTTAGCACCAGGTGCAAACAGGATTCTTTTATAGAAGGCTGATTATAATGATAAACTTACTGTGATAAATTCAAACACAGACTGAATTTATATAGTGCATTAAGATGTGCAATCTGTTTTATGCCATAGCCTGTTATGTCAATTTGACCACTGAGCTGCATAAAAAAGGGTTTATTGCTTAGCATGTTGTACAAACCCAGTCAATTGCAATGTATTCAATTGCCCATGGCAAATCCAGTCTTCATTATGTATTTATCCCTTTTCGCATGAAGTATTTTTCCTAACGAATATTAGTAAAATACTTTTCCTAACAAAAGATTAGTTAATATTTTTCCTAAAAAACAACAACATAGGAAACATGTTATGGATATTTAGTTAGCTATGGCCATATGTCATTAAAACTCTTGAATCCTTACATATACTGGATGCATGCTACTAATCAAACATATGGAACAAAGACAATATAAAGGAAAATATTTGTAGCTCAGGATTGAAATGAGGGGTCCTTGGTGCTGAGTTTGGTGGCTTTACTTCAGAGGTTCCACTACCCAAAACTACTGTAGGTAACATCATCAGTAACTGACAATGTTACCTAATTTGGGCAATGAAACATCCACAAGAAAACAATAAGCTCAGAGAGCACCAAGCACCCCTCATAGATTATATACTTTGGCTTAAAAACAAATTTATCAAACTCATGCACCAACCTTTCCAATTGATCCTTCTGAATGGGAATCAAATGCCTGATGACATTCCAGAAAGCCCCAAAGAACTGGCTATTCATCCAGGTCTTAAGAGTAGAGTAGTTCCCCTGTTTATGATGTTTTGCAGGGAGTCTCCGACTTACAACCGATATGAAGTTACCAAGGACCCCAAAAAAGAGTCTTACAACTCAGATTCGAAGTATCAACATCCCTCTCTGTGGTCACATGACTGCCTTTTGGGCGCTCAGCATCTGGCTCACATTTACGGCTGCTGGCAGTGCCCCAAATCACGTGACCATGCTTTATGTCTTTATTTCAGATTTCTGGCAAAGTAACACCCCATTGCAAACAATGGTTCATTTAATGACTACAGCATTCATTTTAAAGTCACCCTGTTTGTTTAATGACCACTACAAAAAAAAGGTTGTAAAATCAAGTGCAGTCACCTGGTGACTTGCTTTATGTCTATCACAACTATAACCAACCTTGCAGGCTCAATTAGTCATAAGTGGAGGAGTACCTGGATGTTTGCTTTGTTGTTGTATTACCATATTGTGATTATTTTCTAGTTTATATAAAGTATTATATAATATTATAGATTATATTATATTTATATAAAGTATAAATATAAGTATTTATAAGTATAAATATAATTTATATATTTATATTTGCACTTTCTTCAGCTCATGTTTGGCATCCCACTGATTTTGTTATTTATTGATGTGAGCCACCAGATTTGGTTGGAGTTGAGCAGCATCCAAACGGAATAAACAAATTAAAATAACATACTAAGATGTTTAGTCTCCGTGTTACAGTAAGAACATACCTGGTACATAATTCCTATTTTTTTATGTTTGTAATCAGACATACAACAAAAATATGTATTTTTTTCACTCACCCCATTTTTTTCATTTTGTACAATTTCCAATACTTCAGCTATATTCCCTTCCTCGAAACATTTATGTCCAGCAACTTGAAAAAGATTATAATCTTCCCCTTTAAAATTCTCTTCATCAAGAAATTGCTGAAAGAATATATCTTTTAATTATAATTCACAATTTAAAGGTATTCAGAAACATAATATATTGATATTGTACTATTGCAAACATTTTAAAAGAATGTATAAGGACATGCAAGCCTCTTAATATTTCAATTGCACAGAGTATTGTATTCAAACTACTATTAATACAAAATTAACATTTTCTTTCAGTATAGACTACACAATGTGTTGCATGTCAAAGATTATTTACTGCACAAATAAACATCAGAGTCTAATCCAGGATCATTTAGATTCAGAATCTCCATCCTTGTACGAGTTGAATGATAATAACAGCCCCAAATTAGAAGTTGAAAAAATGGAGATCATGTTCCAAGATGAAAACAGTATTTTCAAACTTGATAATTTGGCAAGCAATAAAGCACTTACACATCTTTGTATTATTTCTTGAAGTTCTTTTGCCATTTTTTTCTTGCTTCTCAAGAACCCTATCATGAAATAAAAACAGATGTGAACAAGTGTAAGTTTCCTTCCCCTGCCCCCTTGCTGTGAATCTTAAGGAAAATTATGAAAAAGCTAACAAGGAGAAAGAAAGATGTGAGAAAGGATGTAGCTTTATGCACAGTTGGCATACTGGTCCACTTAGCTTAATTCTCCCTATGTTTAACAATATTCAGGATTTCAGATACTGTACAACTTTTCACAGCATTCAGGATACTGAATAATTTATTAGTTCCTACAACTGATACCTTGCTTCCAGTATCAGTTATTATTTAGGTCTCTATCCTAGCCGTACAAGTAGTCCTAAACTTGCAACCATTCGTTTAGTGACCATTCAAAGTTACAACAGCAAAAAGTGACTTATGACCATTTTTCACACTTAATCTCCATGGTCACATGATCAATATTTGATTGCTTGGCAACTGTCATGTATTTATGACGGTTGCAGTGTCCCGGGATCATGTGATCATCTTTTGCAAACTTCTGACAAGCAAAGTCAATGGGGAAGTCAGATTCGCTTAGTAACTATGTTACTCACTTAATAACTGCAATGATTCACTTAACAACTCTGGCAAGGAAGATTGTAAAATGCAGCACAACTAACTTAACAACTGTCTTGTTTAGCAACAAAAAATGTAGGCTCAATCATGGTCATGAATCAAGGACTATCTGTATCAGCTTTGCATGCTGCACCTCTCAATCTCTTATTTACAAGCTTAAACTGTTATCAAATGGAGAGCAGACTGAGAGTCAGATGTCTATGGAGATTCTCAGTCATCCAGGTCATGGTAGTCCCATAGGTGATTTTTCAAGAGGTAGCTGGACTTTCTGGTTTTTCTTTGAAAATGTTTCACTTCTCATCCAAGGAGCTTCTTCAGCAAAACCAAAACGTCTTCAAAGAAAACCAGAAAGTCCAGTTGCCTCTTGAAAAATCACCTATGGAACTAAGAGTCAAATAAATAAAAGCCGGTTTGGTTTAGTGGTTAAGGCTAGAAACCAGGAGACTGTGAGATCTAGTTATGTTATAGTTAGCTATGAAAGCAGATGGGTGACTTTGTCATTCTCAGACCAATCCACCTCACAGGGTTGTTGTAGTGGGCAAAATGGGAGGAAGGAAGACTATTACCGTAGGTACGTTCTCTACCTTGAATTATTTATAAAAAAAAGGAACATAAAATTAAATCAAATTAATTAAGTACTCCTTTCCCAGCCCAGTCCAGTATTGTGAGGAACTACATACGAGTGAAAGATGATAGATGGTCTATCCAATTCCCTTAGACCTTGCCAATGGCAGTGCAAGCAAAACCCAGAGCCAGTGAGCATACTCATAAGTGTGGGAGAACAAAGTTGTGCACTATAAGGCAAGTTGTGATTTAACTTGGAATAGTACCCTAGGATAGCTTCGTTATCCGTCCGCCCCTTCACAACATGGAGCTTGGTTTTGATTCAGACAGGACTCCATCCTAGTTACAGCTAGCCCAATATATTTAGGTGAAAACACCTAAAAATACACCTACATAAATATATAGCTCACCTGTGTCTCAAGGCTATTGAATGAGCCAATATATATTAATTCAGGTAGAAGGAAAACGCTCAAGTTTAAATTCTACATCACAGATAACATAACTGCAGTGACTTCATTGCACTGCTGAGGGCCAATCATTTTGTTTTCAGTAAAGATTCTAATCATTGTTATTTTGGAGATAGTTCTGCTAAATTAAGCCAAATTATGAAATAAGATTTAAGTATCTGCAAAGCTGAGATTTCCTGGTGTGAAGCCCGACAGAAAACAATGGTATTCCCCATTGCATATACAAAAACTGACTGGTTTCCCAGCTAGATCTTATTCCAACATTACAAATGGGACACTTGAGAGCAACCAGATTAGGGGCATGCTACACTACAGCACAGTGGTTAAAGCATCAGAGTAGAGACTGAGAGATATGAGTTCTAGTCCTGCCTTTGGCACAAAGCCAACCAGGTGACTTTGGGCCACTCTATCTCAGCCTTAAAGAGGCAGCAATGGGAAACCACTCCCAAAAAAACATTGTCAAGAAAACTGCAGGGACTTGTCTAGGCAGCCACCAAGAATTGGTGATCTCTGAGATATACTGATCTCAGATGTTTCTCGATTCTCGATCCTAATCTTCAGAAGTGACTTTTAAAATGAAAAACCATTTTAAAAAGGAAATGCCCAGGATCATACTCTAAAGAAAAAGTATTCATGATTCTCAGAGCAAAGTACCTCATCAAACTTGCATTTTTGTAAAGCCACACATACCATTCTGTAATACTCTTAAACATGTGGAGAACGCACAATCATATATTCCTTCTACTCATTTCTGCATCTATTTTCCTCCCCTTAATGTTGTTTTCACTTCTGAGTTTCAGAGCATGTCCTTTAATGTAAAAACTATCTTGTACTTTAATATCAAGCAAGCTGATGCTGCTAAATAAATGATAGTAAATTTTTAAAAATACTTTTCATTGTTAAACGAGGAATACTAAACTGCGGAAATGAACGTGTCCTTAGACATATCTCTTATTGACACCAAGTCAATGCTGCAAACCAAAATAATCTAGCAGAACGATAATTTTTTATCTTATTTATTTAGAAAATTTGCTACCCATCTTATATCCAACATCTCAAATTTATTTATTTGCAAGAGTTACAAAGCATCCAAGGGAGCTAACTAGCCTTCCAATCAATACTTGTTCCATGGTTGACCTTGCCCATCCCCCCACTCTGAGGCATTTGTGAATAAGCAAACCTACATTGGGGGAATTGTGAGTGTGCTAACCCCACCTCTCAAGTTTCCAAATGCCACAACCCAAAAGATTGCATACCCTCAAAGGATATGCAGGAAAGGATAACAGAAGAAATCTTATCTCATTTCAGAAACCAGGATTCAGAAACCTGATAAAGCACTTAGAAATCTGAAACCTCTTTCACACTTGCAAAGTAATGTAGGCCAGCCTTAACCTTTAAATTAAACAGGATATGCTTCCAAGCAAGCAGTGGCCAATAGCCTTATATAAGCCTACTAAGTCAATTAGTCACAATGCCTTTACCAAATAAATGTACACAATTTCAACTTTAAAAAAAAAATTCTTTCACCTCATCAATACAAAAATTAAAGATATGGAAGCTTGCTGAGGCAAAGAAGACTAATATCAGCTACAGCTATGATGAAATCTACTCTTTGGGCC
Organism: Pseudoxenodon macrops; assembly: GCA_032467955.1. Taxonomy (NCBI): domain Eukaryota; kingdom Metazoa; phylum Chordata; class Lepidosauria; order Squamata; family Pseudoxenodontidae; genus Pseudoxenodon; species Pseudoxenodon macrops. The sequence goes on from JANHFT010001746.1 coordinate 135,408, forward strand.
TACTCCCATCTGCCATTCAGACAATACAATCTTACCTTGATAGTACTAATTTTCCCTTTTGGTTCCACAACACTGTCCTTGTTCCATTCCTAGCCCATGAATGACATTGTCCATAGGTTTTTAGCAGCAATACTAACACAAAATTAGCACGCTACTTTTTAGTCCAGCATCATCTAACAATCATATCAAGGTGTGTAAAATCACTCATTTTTCCAGAAGGAAAGTCAGCTGGCCCATTTCAAACATGATGCAAGGGCCAGCTTGGCAGTGTTGGAAGAGGCAGACATAACTCTTCCACTCTGGTCTCTAACCAGTCTCTATCAAAGCCATATTCTCCCAGTCTTTACAACATTCAAGAATTTCCCTTGATTTATATTACTGCACCACAATATGCACTACTTTTGACATCAATTTTTCTTCACACTTCAAACAGCAGAGAGAGAGAGATCAAACCTTTACATAGAAATCTCCTAGGTGAGTTGGACAGCTATATAAATTTGTTTAATAATTTAATTTAGAGAAAAAGATGGGAAGCTTTTCACTACTCCACATTAAAATATTTTCAAATGTATCTTAACATAAAATGCAGCAGCCGAAGTAGCAATATCACTTAGACTTATATACAGCTTCATAGTGCTTTTATAGCCCTCTCTAAGCAGTTTACACAATCAGTATATTGCCCCCAACAATCTGGGTCCTCATTCCTTAGTACAGCATTTGGAGAATAAGGAAGTTGAACTAATCTTATTTGTCAATTTCAATCTTACCCCGGCTGTGAATAACAAAAAGACTGCCCAGAAGCTAATCAATTTTAGTTCTCCTTTTCCACAAGACCAAATTACCTTGGCAGAACCCCATTCCCTCCTCACTGGGACAATTTTGACCTGGGCATCTTTCTATATGTATCCTTATTTCACAGTGTTTTTAAACATGGAAAATGTCCACATGGGATGTGGGTAGGAGCAGACGAACAAGCTTAGAGAAGACTGGACAGAGCCAAACCTTGCTACAAGTCTATAACTGGTGGGAGTTTTTTTCTGCTGAAAGGGATTATTTATTATAATTATTTAAAGTCAGCTATCCAACACCAATAGACTTTGGGAAGCAAAACTACATGAGAAAACCAATTACTGTGCATATAATTAATGCACACATAGATAAATCAGGACAAAACCATTCACAGGTTGAGTCAAATGCCAGCATTTTACTAATTCAAGGATTCCCACTGTAATTCCACAGCGGTACACACACACACCTTGATCAAAATTGTCCTACCTGCAAACGGCCTTCTCAGCAGTTTTTAAAAGCAACACTATGAAGAATTAAATTGGTGAATAACCAGAATGTTTATGGAAGGAGGAAAGAAAGCAATTAATAAACCTTCCGAGAAAGAAAGGCAGTTCTCACTCTGTGCCACAGATGCTTTTTCAAGAGGCAACTGGACTTTTTGGGGTTTTCTTTGAAGATGTTTCAAAGTCTTCAAAGAAAAGCCCAAACAGTCTAGTTGCCTCTTGAAAAAGCACCTTTGGGTCAACCATAACCTCGATGACTGAGAATCTCCATAGACAGACAGAGGCCCCCTCTGAAAACCTCATTTCCACAAATGTGATGAGTTGCACACACACACATACACACCCTTTTAAGTAATGGGTGGGAAAGTAAACACTTTCCTTTTAATTTCTTACAAAGACTCAACGCAGTAGTTACTGACGGGGGCCAGATTGACCATCCGGCGTTTATTATAAATACCACCACAAATCCACCATGCACGTTTATTTAGGAGGGGGATACAGTGCAGCGCCCTTTACTTGGCATAAGAAGGGTGGAAACCAACGGGGAGTGGCTATTTTCCGCCCCCTCTATTCCTGCCTCTTAAACCAGAGAATAATTTAGCTGTCACACCACCACCACCACCCCCTTTCCAGCCCCATAGTGCGCTTTCTCCTCCCTACCGTTTGGGATCCTAGGAAAGAGGGAACCTCTTGCGCCGCCTGCGCCCGCCTGCCCGCCTACCTACCTCCGCAGTCACACGCTCAGTCCGAGCCTCTGCAGCTTCCCCATGAGCATTTCCTATCGCCCCGCCTCCTTTCGAGCGCCGCCTCCCCCCAAGCTCCTCCCGCCGGGGGGCGGGGGGTGAGAGGTCAACGCCGGAAAAGGCTCCGGATGATGGCGGAAGAAGCGCCGCGAAGTGCCTCGAACGGGTGCAGACGCTTAGGTTTGCTTTCATTATTTTTTTTTTAAAAAACCCACTACTCTCTCTTTCTCTCTCTCCTCCCCCCCCCCATTCCCCGTTACATGGGCTATTCCTTCCTATTTCCTTCGAATCAATCACGGGCCGGTCAAACCATTCCGCAGCTCTGGAGGGGTGCGATGGCAAGGGAGAGGGAAGATGAGAGAAGAAGGGGGGTATGCAGTGTAGCACTATAGTATGGGAAATAAACCTCCAGGAAATCTTACCGTCACAACATTCAGATAATACTCCCAGGATAATGGCCGTAAAGCCTTTGGTTGGTTCTAATAATAATAATAATAACCTCGATCTTCCCCAATGTACTTCATTATTATACTTACACTTATTATATTATACTTTATTATACATTACATGTACACTTTCTTTAATAGCAGGACCTCGTTACTTACAGCAAGCATACCTAACGCTCCTGCTCTTTTACTTCCCCTAGAAC
>JANHFT010001746.1:140659-159416 GCA_032467955.1 Pseudoxenodon macrops
TTGTGGCAACCCCTGAGATATTGGAACACTGCTATCATGTCTCCCCTAGTCCTTCTTTTCATTAAACTAGACATACCATGTTCCTGCAACTGTTCTTCATATGTTTTAGCCTCAAGTCCCCTAATCATCTGGTGGGGAATGGAAGGATTTATATTCTTTGCAGGCAACTGGTCATTTGAATCCTTCCATTTCCCACCATCCAGTTAGAGTTGAAGAAGCTTCTTAGATGAGAAGCGAAATGTCTTCAAAGAAAAAACAAGACAATCCAGTTGCCGCCTGAAAAACACCTTTGGGACAACCATGACCTGGATGACTGAGAATCTCTATAGACTTTTAGCTCATAATATGCTTCACATGGGTAGTAAAAAGTTAGATACAGATAACGATACAGGCAGTCTGATACAGGCAGCAGAAAAGTACAGTACCATAGAGAAAAAAAGATAAGTGAGGGAAAGAGTGCCTAAAGTTAATACAAGTAATTGAATGAGATAGCATGGTGGTTTTTAAAACTGATAAATGTATTTCTTGAAAGAGAAGAATGCTGAACTAGCTAAGTTCATGAACTAACTAGTTAATCAACTAACCTCTTTGCATTTCTTGCTTTTAAGGTGCCAAAGCAAAAGTATAAAATTTCCACAAAAACAAACAAAGTATATGATATTACTGAAAGAAAGGTAAGTTTAAAACCATTCCTAAAATTAATTGTGTTTCATTTATTGTTCCACAAGAAAGAGCTTGCAAAGAAACCTTGGCTATGTCCATGAACTCCAGGCAATCTGTTTTCTTCTGATTTTCACTTACTGTTTTTCCAGTCAATTTGCTTGCCATTGTAGTTGGATTTTCTTTTCTACATTTCTCTACCAATGTGGTTGGATGTTCTTTTCATTCCCAGGTGATTCAAACCTATTTCACCTAAATGTATTTTAAAATAAGCCAACATAAGTTGATTCTGTCAGACAATATTTAACTTGAGCAAATAAATATTGGCTAAATTTGTATATTGGACCAGGTCATCGTTTGCTCAGTGATGGTGTATTGAATGGGATTAGACACAAAAATCTGTACAGTGTTTGGGGATAGAGCAAATAAATGTGACAGGAACCCAGATCAAAAAATAATTTCCCTTCATTATGTTGCTTTGCTGCTCTTCTAATATCAGCTATTGTTGGAGAAATGAAGAAAAAGTGGATTGCCTGCTTTCTCTTTTAAGAGTAGCCCTGTTAGGCTGGTAGGTTTCAAGTGAGGATTGGTGAGCATCTTTGTCTCTTAACTTAAACTATAATTAAATTAAATTAAATTTAACCCACTTTCATAGGTTAGTTGTCAGCATCAGGGAAATGCACACTTCCATGTAAGCCTAAATTTAGTCCTCACTTTTGAAATCTAGATGTACAAGTGCCAACTAACCAAGGTTGATGTCCTCATATGGTTCACCATAAACAGAACACTTAACCACTGGCTATTTCCACATGACATGATAAATAGCAATTACCATTGTTTGTCTTTCTCTTGGCCAAGAAGTTCTCTCAAGAACTTTTTGAGAGTGCAAGAAGGGTGCAATAACCTGATTGGGGTTGGATTCACTAGGTTCATGGTAGGAGAATATAAATCACTTGTCTCCCCAGTTCACCTCTTGTGCAGTGTGTAAAATCACACGTGGTGCTGCTGGGAAAAACTCATTTTGCAAGAACTGCCAGCAATCCTCTGTCCAGGAACAGAGAATAAACTGTCCACTTCTTTGAACAGCAGGCCAAATGTTGCAGTGAATCAGCCAAGAACAAACTACGGTATAGTTGCAGACTTTGGTTAAGGCACTTGATATTATTCACAATTTGCTTTCTGAATAGTTGGCATGCACACTGAATAAAATGTAGCTGGTACTTTGGCATTTGGAATGCTTGGTAACATCAGCTAATCCTGGAAAAGCATACCAGATACTAAAGGACAAAATAAATAAAGGACAAAAAATGATATACTATAATATGTTGACTTCACCCTTCTTGCTATTGTAGAACTGATGGGGAAAAATGAGAAAAAGACTCAAGAGGTACTAAGTTAAATGTCTGAGAACTCAATATACATACGTTGTAGGCTACAACTCTTAGAAATTTCAGGAAAATTATTTTCCCATACATTCTCTATCTTTATTGGGCATTGATCATCTCAGTTCAAACTACACTTGGGAGAATACTCCTCTTTCCAAAAATGTATGCATTCAGGCTTTGTATGCACCTTTCAATTTAACTTTGCACCATCTCTATTTTGTTATATTAAAGAAATAACTGTTGTTCTTATTCTTTCTGCGGAGAGCAGCGTTTTTGCAGCAATTTTTGTTACAAAGCATCAACATACTTTGAGGGCCAAATATCCAAAACTCCAGTGTGGCTTCGAGAAGAAGAAAGGTACTTAAATAACTCATATTTCTTCCTCTGATTTCTTAGAAATTCAAAAGATCATGCACTATTTGTAAAGATTGTCTTATCTGACCAATATGTATTTTAGATATTTTTTTTCTCCAGGCCATCTGCTGCTTTTTAATGTTAGGGATTGTCTGTCATAAAATTTGATGCCCTGGACTGTTGTTAATGGGGAAAAAACAGATGTTGATGGATGTTCATAGAAGAAAACCAGAAACATAAGAAAAACAGTTTTTATTTGTCAAAGAATATAATCCATATTATTTAATCAAAACTTGCCAGTATGTTTATGTTTAAAATAGGAGATCCATATAAATCCATATTAAATGACACTTAATATTAAAAAAAGTCCCTCGGACTTGCTTTATGACAAATCAGATTATTAGGTTATGAATTTCACTAGAATCTAGTACTAGTCTGTCTGACAGAAATCTTTCAGGCTTCCTACCATAGATTTACCTCACTTTAAGCCATAATTGGATCTCATTTAGCATGTTGTGTGAATCCAGACAGTTGAGACTTACTAAGAAATGTGATACATGAACCCACCCATTACTTTCCCAGACCTGAAATTTGAACTGAGCAATGCTCAGAGTATGAAGTATAGTTTCCAAAGCATTCTGGTCCGGTTAGGGTTGTAACTGGCATACCAGCCAAAAGCTGAATAAAGGCATCCCCTGACTATGGCTAAGCAGACTGCTGTTTAATGGTTTGTCAATCCATATCCTATATTGATTGCTTTTGTTTTAGACCATTAACTGGCTTCTCTCCAAGGCGTAGTAGCATAATAGATTATATATATCTTCAGCCTGTCCTGGATAGGGGAAAATACTACTATTAATATTGCTTTACCATTGGTATATCTAAGGATCATTTAAGCATTTCTTATTCATGGACAAAATGAAGACAATGTTATGAAGACAAAAATGATATTCTCAGGGCATGTTTCTGCTGTGGTTAGGTACAGATGGGAAGGACCCATTCTAAGTATTGGTGATCAGTCTAATCATAATTAAAAAGGCAAGGGAAAAATGTTCTCCATGCAGAGAACTGTATAGTAGTTTTACTATTTGTTATCAACAGCGATCAGGGAAATGGTAGTCAGCACTGTCCACCTTGATTTAGAAACCATGCCTTATCTATAGTCTAGATAAGATAAAACATTTTCACCTGAAAATCGGATTATCTTGCCTAATCCTATTGGATTGCTTGTTCTAATTTTAGTGATGATACCAAACAAGGACTGCCATCTTTAAAATGCTTCCACATGTAGCATTTATTGCATATAATAATTCATATAATTTTAAAGGAGTTATAGGGATCTAGATATTAGTTCCATTATTTTTGTGTTTCTTGTCCCTCTTTTTTCCCCTTTCATATAATGATAAATAGTATAGCTGAATAGTGTGCTTTGCCTGTAGCACTAAACCCCTTCCCCCATTTGGATGCAGTTTATAGCAAACAAGATAATGTAGCAAGACATCAAAGGAAACTGTCCAAAAATATAAGAACAGGGTTATGAGTAGGCTAAAAAATTCTGACTTGCAACTAACCCAATATCCACTGGGTGTCAATGTCTCATAAGCTATAACTGTTACCAAGTAATAAAGCCATACAGATTTAATGAATAGAACTCAAAATCCATTCTATATCAAAAACAGCAAAGATAAATATTATAACATTAAAAATATTTTTACTAGACACCTATGCAGTTGGAACAATCATTTTTTTAAATTTAAAATTCCAAGTAGAGAAAAATCTATTTCAATTAGACTGTTCCAGAAATATTTCAAGATAATCATAGTATTTAGAAGCTATTCATTTCTTAAAAGGTTCACTTCCCTCCTTCACAGATAGAAAAATGTTAAGATAGATCTAAGGCAGAAGGGCCTTAACCTAGATTAACCTGATATGCTGATTTAATCATTGCTTGTCAGAATTCCCTTCTCATAGTCATTCATGTCTTAATCACTTCACATTGCAAAGCGCTCTCTGCATGGGACTTCCCTTGAAAATCACTTGGAAGTGGCACCTAGTTGTAGGGGGCATTTATGTCCAAGCCTTGATAAAGCTATGATTTCTCTACTGTGTTGCACAAGTTGCATTGGTTTACCAAGGTGAGCTTATGGGTGCAATTCAGAACACTGGTTGTGACATATAACCAGCATAAAGGCTGGTTACCTGATGGTTCATTTTTCCCAGAGTAGGCATGGTACAGATCCCTATTTTAAAATACAGGTAGTCCTCGACTTACAACAGTTAATTTAGTGACCGTTTGAAGTTACAACGAAACTGAAAAAAATGACATGATCATTTCTCCCACTTTGAATGTTGCAGTATTCTTATGAGCACATGATCAAGATTAGAATGCTTGACAACTGGCTCATATTTATGACCGTTGCAGTGTCCCGGGGTCATGTGACCCCCTTTTGCAACCTTCTGGCAAGCAAAGTCAATGGTAAAGCCAGATTCACTTAACAGCGGTGTTGCTCATTTAACAACTGCAGTGATTCACTTAAGAAACATGGCAAGAAAAATCGTAAAATGGGGCAAAACTCACTTAACAAATTTCTCACTTAGCAACAGAAATTTTGTGGTCATAAGTCGAAGACTACTTGTATGATCCCAATTGGGACCATTAACTCCACTGCTAAGCCTTGTTGTTGATTGAGAATATATTACTGCAAGTTGCAATTTCATTGCCAGATTTTCCATTGAGACTGCTTCTGGAAAGCCAGCTTGCAAATGGTGGTCATGTAACTGCAGGATACTGTGACAATCGTACATGCTCACATTTTAAACACCTGACAGCCGAAACACTGCAACAGGCAAAAGTGTGAGGATGGGTCATGAGATTACATTTTCAGCTCCATCATTATTTTAATGGTTGTTACACAAAGCAATTGTAAAGTGAGGGCTACCTGTAGTGTCATCTAATGGATCTCAGGTGGCATGCCTTCTCTGTCATGGTGCCTGCCTTCTGGAATGGCCTCTCCTGAAAGGTTCATCCTGTCCTTCATCCTGTATCCTTTCATTGAACTTTGAAGATGTGTCTCTTTCCCCAGGTCTTCTCTTTCCCCAGATGGTTTTACCAGTGGTTTTCCTGTCAGGCTTTAACCTGTTTTTGGCTTTTATAGCTTTATTGGTTCCTGCCATTTTGTTCGTTAATTTTATTATAAGTATCCAAAGTTGATTGGCTGGGACAGCTTTGTAAATCTGATGAAATAAATAAAACAGTACAAAGAGAGGATGGACCTGTAATTGGTTCTGATCATGGGAAGCCTAGATAGCAATCTGTTGGAGACAGCTTAATGGGATTCTCCTCTTGAGCGAAAGGGGGGCTCCTTCCAAGTCTTTGATGATCTGGGGTTCAGAGAGTCAGCTTTAGTGAACAGATGGCCAGGACAGACCACAGATAAGAGCTGTGAGAAGGTACAAAATAAGTTTGGAACATTAGAAGTATTAGTAGTTTCCAGAGAACTGTTTTCAAGCCTAAAATCCAGGCTACAATCCTAAACATGCATATTAGGGAATAAGCCTCTTAACTATTAAACAACTTTACTGCTGTATAAATATGTATTAAATTGCATCTATAATTTGTGTCATTTTAATAATCTGAATGTTAATTATCAGTTCCCCACATTTTCAGGTTCATTACATCAGGTAAATGTTTAATACTGTTTCAACCTTAAAAATGATTTCAAAACCTAATAAATAATACTTGAATAATTGATCCATGAATTAAAAATACAGTTGATTAATATTGTTTATTAGCTTGTTGCAGAACCAAATCCGTGCATAATTTAGATGAGTTCGTTAATTATCAGAATTGTCACAGAATAATTTTTTCTGTCTTTTTTTCAAGGCCACCAACTATTGAGCTGCTAAAGAAAGAGTCAAGGTATGGTAGAAATCTTAATTTCATTTTCAGAGTTGCAAGACAGTTGAATTAAGTCTCTGATTTCCTACTCTCTGCTTCTCTATCAAATAGCCACCATTATTCTCATCCCCACAAAGCCCCTGCTGCTTGTCTTGATTAGTTGGGTATTTTTCTTCCAGTCTGAAAAGCCTGTTTGATCTGTATGATTTTCAGCTGGCCCTAGTGGTGTAATTGAACCTGTTGAAACATGACACAAGTACAGTGTTTGCTCTTGAGTCCGCTGCAGCAGTTTTTGTCTATGGTTTTCTTTGCAAAAGAAATGGGGCCAATTATATGTGCTGAAAGCTTGTTTACATCATTAGATAATCCATTAAATAAATAGGTCCATTTGGTGCTGTGTGTGTGTTTTTTTTTAAGCAAGCTTTGGCTGTATCTGCAATCTGTGTGTTTTAATAGAATGGCTGTGTTTGCTAGAAGTCTTTCTCTTTCTGCATTTAAAATACAAAGCCAATTCACGGTACATACTGTTCTAGCGTTGTAATGTGGAGGTGGGAAATCTGTGGTATGGCTTTTTGATGTGCTTTTTGATTAAATAATAGGGCTGCTAAATCTATAAAGGATTAAAACCAGTGTATTGAAATCATGGTTTTCAAAGCAAAAAAGAAAAGGTAACTGGCACCTTCTTTGCCATGTAAATAACCTTTCTGTTTATGTGACCTTGATGACTCCCTAAAAATGTAAATGACCAGCTGTCTGCAAGGAGCATAAACCCTTCCATTCCCCACCATCCAGTCAGAGCTGAAGAAGCTTCTTGGATGAGAAGCGAAATGTCTTCAAAGCAAAAACCAGAAAGTCCACTTGCCTCTTGAAAAAGCATCTTTGGACAGCCATGACCTGGATGACTAAGAATCTCCATAGACAATCCATTTCGTACTTAATATTCTGTCCAAAGACTGGAGAATGAGTGATTTAGACAGGTTGTGTTTTTTTTAATGTGAACATGGGTAGTTCCATTGAATTTCTGTATGGGGATGAATTAACTCATTCAGATACTAAGTAGAATGATTTATTCTCAGAAGAAGCAAATTAGATAGAGACAACTGACAGCCTATGCTATAGGGATAAATTCTTTAGGTTTTTAGAGATTTTAAGTTATAAAATTCTAGTCACCCAGAGATAAAATGTTGCTACTGCTGCTGCTGCTATTATTATTATTATTATTATTACTCTCCAAACAGAGCAAAGCATTTTTAACTATAATTGGTAATTATTCTTTGATGTTGCTTCCCCTAATATAGGCTTGCGTGGTCTCTTGTTTAAATCTAAGTTCTGGAGGATTGATTAGTTGAGTTTTGGGTGCTGTGAATATGTAACTTCAAAATCATAAAACAGCTCTTTTGTATTCCTGTTCAAAATGCTTCATGTTCCATATATATTTGATCCTTTAAAAGCCTGATTTTATGTCAAAACAGATTATCCAAAGTTTACTGAAAGCATTTTAACTCTATGTTGACAGCTTCTACTTGAAACAGCTAGATTTCAAAGCCAGAATAGCATTGAAACATTGGTAGTAAGTCTAAAAAAAAAGGAATCTGAACTCAAAACTGAGCATTTCAGCTGGAGGCAGTTTGAATTTAAAAGTTTTTGTAATCGTTTTTTTCCTTTTTCTCAAGAATGCTTGAAAGAAAGCCCTAACCCAAACTTATTTTGCAATAATCCTTCCACTTAAAGCATTTCACATAAAGACCATTAAAGAAATTTCTATAAAGGGCTGCAGAGTTAAAAGTTAAATTTACCCAATTTAATTCCCAGACATCCTATTATACTCAGCAATTTGGCAGTACTCCTTCCCTCACAAACTTATTTTATTTAATACAATTTTAATATTTACATCTCTAAAGTTTTTATCAATGATAGCTCATTATTGTGTGTGAGGCCAAATTATTTATTTAAGCATCTGCCAGGAAGTGTCTCTGTACTATATAGACAATAAAATATAAGGTATACTTACAAAAGGAAAATAAAATAAAGGCAGTGTGAATGATACGAAAGGAAAAGAAAATTACTCTTTGAAATGAATGGACAGAACCAGATTGGTGACATTTTTCTTATTGCACTAGTGAGAAAATTCCTTTTTTTTCTTTTGTAGCTGGTATCTTTACTTAGTTTTTCCCCCCCATTTGTTTGTAAGATTAAATATTTTTTGTTAGGAAAAATAAAGTTATTAAATTAAAAAAAAAATCCTCTAGCTTTACAGTCCCAGTTTTGGAATTATTTTAAATTAAAATAACCAAAGTACTTAAAGCTGACATCAACCTCAACTATCTAACATCACAGTGGGAGGGAGGGAGAGTTTGTGTAAACTGGCTAAATGGCAGATTTTTTTTAAATTGCTACATTAACAACAAAAGGTCTATCACCAAGTCCAAATTTGTTCCTTCTTGCTCTTCACTGTAATCTGTTCTGCAGCATGGTTTTTGCTTCCTCTCCTTTAGCCGGCCTAAACATAGGGCTGTAGATTATAATTATGTCAGGAAACCCAAGGAAGGGCAGGTCGGATGATGGCGTATCTAACTTCCACATGTATTTCCCGCTTCTTCAGACAGAAGAAAGTAGGCCTTTATCTGGTGCACGATTTACTTGTGGCATCCAGTCAAGGAACATGCTTTTTAAAAACAGGCATTTTATGTATTACTGTCTATGCGTTTCTTATTATCATTTTTATTTGTATTGACAGTGGCTACTCTGGGAAGGAAATAAAATTAGTCAGCGAAAGAATTAAAGCCTTAGACATTGAAAATCCTAGTCCTGCAGAAATCCATCACAACTCTGACTCAGACAGTGAAAGCAACAGTGATGCTGAGCAGGAGTTTGTTTCTTCTGTTCTACAAGAGAATCTCTCAAATACAGAGAAATTGGATGGGAAGCCCCTCAAGAGCATCCTTAAAAAAAGCCCTACCAAGAGAGACGAACCTCAGCTCTCCAGCCCAGAGGATACACTTGATGAGACTTCAGCCCAACTAAACAAAGGCACATCAGATGTTCTACAAGAAGAGCATGGTTTTCCTGGTAATATTCAGGGGGAAGGACATTGCCATTCTCCGGATGTTCTTAAAAGTGTGCAGGTCTCTGAAAACCTTGGAAATAACTCTAGCTGCTCCCAAGTAGTGTTTCTGGGAGTGAGCCAAAAAGGGGCAGACCAATTTAAAAAGTTACTTGCTAAATCAAAACTGATTGTCAGAAGTCCAGCAGACTCCCTTGCGGCCAAAGATAGCTTGTTAGAGAGCCTCTGGCAGACATTTACTGAATGGAGAAGTGAAGAGACACTAAAGCTTCTCTGTGGCTCTTGCAGCACCACCAGTCATCTACTGCCAAACGACTCTGAGAAGGAAGAGCTTGATGAAGATGATTTGGAAAATGCTAGCAGCAGTGAAGGTGTATCCCAAAAACACACTTTAAACAGCCTAGATCAGTCTTTGCCTTTCCAGGACTCTAGGACAGCTGCCAAACCTTTACCGAGCTTTGAACATTTGAAAAAAGAGACATTACAGTTGGAGTTAAAGGTGAGCGAATTTTACAAAGGAAAGTTCACTGTCATCGAAGAGGACGATTTGGCAACACAATCAGAAAGGGAAGAGCAGAATGGGAAGTCTCAAGTAAGTATCCTGAAAATAAAGGAAGTGGTTATAATGTCAGCCTTCAGGTGTTGCGGCCAAGCTGAATGGAGTTCCTCCCTGGAGGAATACAATATGAATCTCGGTTCTGGTTGCCTGTTGTTGTTTTCAGTTGTATTTTTGTGGGGTGGGGGTTGGTTTACTGATTGATTGCTGCTCAAATTGAGCTTGAGGTGGTAATGCAGATTTTAAAAAAATATTAATCCCATCTTTATCTTTTATTCCATCTTTAGTATTTTTATAAATAACTCAAGGTATTTATAAAAGAAATGAAGGAGGTACCTAATACTCCATCCTTCTCTTATTTTCACCACAACAAGAACCCTATGAGGTGGGTTGGGCTAAGAAAAAAGAATTGTACCAAAGTTACCCAGCCGGCTTTCATGTTAAGGCAGGACTAGAACTCTCAGTCTCCTGGTTTCTAGGCAAATACCTTAACTGATAGATCAAACTGGCTTTTGTTTTTATTTAATTTTTATTTTTCCAAGAATAGCAGCAAGTTCATTGAATTCTTGAAGGATCCCATATAAAAGCTTTTTTGTTTGCCATTGTTCAAATAAATTATTTTACCTCACAATTATTCAGTGTCCTCTATATTCACTTTGGTTTATAATTTATCAAAGGCAGTCTCTTAGTACATTTTGCCACCATAGATATCATTTTAACCTATTTGTTAGAGCCTTTTCAGTGTTATATTCTCTGTATCATATTTGTGTCATTTTTACATTATCTAGGACAATGAGCAGTGGGCTCCCATTTTGCCACTTGTAGATTCTAAAGCTCAGCAGCAAATACGGACACGGATTGTGCTAGAAAAGCTGCAAAAAGCGTAAGCATCTTTTTGCATCAGCTGTTGATATATATACATTCAAAAAGCTAAATATACAGAAACAGTTAACTTGGAAGGTTATGTTTCAGAGCCATTAATTATAATGTATCAACCTTTCTTAAAAACATTTTTAACAACTGTAAATGAAAACCATGGTTTGTTTAATAAATCCTTGTTAATGCCACTTGCAGCCAATGAACATGCGTTGATGTTTTGCTAATCAAGCTGCTAGCTTCTGCAGATTAGATTTGAATCCTGGATTGTTTTGCTTTGTTATAGCTAAATTTGAAATCCTGATTTATTCCATGTTTGTTTTATATTCCATACATTTCTTCTGGATAATCACAAAAGAAAACAAATGTGGAATTTTGAGCATGTGCAAGATAGAATTGTTCTTTGTTTCTTCAGCAAAATAACCCCTTATACATTAATCAAATGCATTGATGTCTTTGTGATAGTTTGGGAGATGACAAAATGTTAAGCTTTAACTGACATCGGGTGAAGTGTAAAGGAAATATGATTAATGACATATAGATGAAACTTTTCATTTGGAATTTAAGTGAAGTACATATTCTAATACTTAACTAAGTTTGCTTTGTTTCTCTCTCTCCCTGTGTGTTTCAGTTTGCCTGATGTTTTGGGCCCTCTTAAGATTCCTTTTAGTGATGTTTACAGTGAACTGAGAAATCTTGTAAAGACATTTAGGTAAATATAAAAGAATATAAAATAATCTCAAGGTTTAACTTATTAAGCAATGATAGATTGATGCTTGCTAAAGAGTGCTGTGCTATGAGAATTTGGCTGAAGAATTAGAACCCTACAATTCAAATAATAGACCACGTTGTCTGACCAATTTTCTTAAGGCAGCATAGCTTGAAATTAAACATAATATTCCTAAACTTTTTATCTAGTATATGGAAAATTTACAATCTTGTGTACAGATTCTGGCTTTACAAAGCAAAGTTTGATATCTTGAGAATTGTCTCACGTTTCATTCTATATTTTAAAATATTTACTTGATAGTTCTGGGCTCCACAGAAGTGCGGACAAGGTTTTGAAATGCTTCTCTTTAAGAAAAGACTAGAAGGGTTTGGGTTATGTTAACTTGGAGGTAGGTGATAGAGGAATAACAGTTCTGCTTTTGGGTGGTGTTTTTTCTTCTTCTCCTCTAGCTGTTCAGATTGTTCATTTCTTCTTTCACTAGTGACCTGCTTCCTCTGGGAAAGACCGGCATGGTAGTCTTTATGAAGTGATTAAACTCAAAACTGTAGCAACCATTTTCTAAAGAAAGAGAAAAAAAATTAAAGTATCCTGTCTAACGAACAGCAAAATAAAATTAAAAAGAATTAGACCTGGAAAACTTTTCAGATGAAATTCAAGAAAAGTCAAATTGTATGACATGAAACACATGGTCATTTCTGGAGGAATGGAGAGGCTAGAATGGAGGGGGCGGGGAGGAAGGTGTTTCAGCTTTAAAACATAAAGTATAAAAAAAAAAGACTGTGGTAAACTCAGCAGCAGCAATTTTCAGCTCCATCAGTTTTTAAAGGAGCACAAAATTTCATCTTCTGATCTGCACCATTTCGTTCAGTTACTACTGCTGGAAAGTAGACTAAAGAGTTCTCTGGAGACATTATAGGATAGTTATAGTTCTTTAGCCAAGTCCCTCAGTGCCTGTATGCTTTTGTTACACAAACCAAGATGTCAAATAATCTCCAGGGTTGTCTAGAGTGTTCTGCTGGAAAAATGATGTGGAAGGGGGGCGGGGAGGAGAGAGAGACAACATCGAAATTCCAGGCTGAATACAGAAGTTGGCAAATGTGATTTTGGTTGTTGCTATTTAAATGCATTTAAATACTTATAAATGCTATTGGAAGGGAGAGCCTTTTGGGATCAAACTATGTTTTTCTGGTTAAAGATTTAATTTGAATGAAATTTTGATTGGGAAGTGGGACGATTGCTTTGCTGCAGTAAATCATGGCTTGACGTTATGTATTCACTGAGACAGAACTGTCAATATTTAAACCTTATAAGTACTTTATTAACATACTTCTTTTAGTTGTTGACTGCCTAATTGATTGAATTAGCACATCTGCCTTGGGAAAGGGCGTGTTTGTGTGCTCATTCGTGCCTTTTCCAATGTGGCCTCCTTGGCATCCTTCAAATGTATTGGATTACAGTTCCCAGAATTCCCAATAGATTGACCAGGGGTCACATTGAGTGAGAATTCTATGGGTAGTTCTGTAATTCAACACAGCTACAGAACATTTTGTTGGGGAAAGTGGTTCGGATCGTCTCCCTTTTCAGATAACTAGATTTGAACAAAGCTTTGTTTAAAGTATTTATATTCTGCTTTTCTCCATGACGATAGACCACAGATTGTTGGCAAAAAGCCCTAAATGTGTAATAAGATTCTTTGAAAGACAATGTAGTTTTATGAGGCCTGAAGGAATGATGAAAAAGTATGATCCTTCAATTGTAGATTAACATTCTTCAATCTGTAATCTTAGCCTACAACTTCCATTATTTCCAGTCTGCACAGTAGGTGACAGTTTGGCTTCTAAACTAAAAGATAAAGAATACAGTATCTCTAAAGCATCAATATGGACAGGTTGCTTTAGATAATGCTGCTGCTGTGTTATTTGCAACTCTTTGAAGTTCCTATGTTCGGGTCTCTGCTGTGCATGCGCAAGGGTGTGGCGCGCATGTGGGAGATGGCCGCACATGCCCAGAGGGTGGGGAGCACGCATGAGGGATTGTGCATGCATGCATGGGGTTGCATATGTGGGGGTCACATGTGCAAGGGTAGGGTGCATACGGGGGGGTCATGCACGCATGTGCAGGGGCGGGGCATGAGGGGAGGTCGCACATGCATTGCCTTATGGGTGCATGTGCATGCGCTTTCGGCACTCTGCAACGAAAAGGTTAGCCATCACTGTCCTATGTTAACAACAGAAAGGAAGAGCCAGAATGCACTGCTTAGCAACCAAATCCAGGTTGCCCCAGGTGTGTTTGTCTCTGGAAGGATTCTGCTTTTCCTTTCTGAGAGTAAAGATCTGGTAGGGAAGGTGGGGGGAAGACAGTTATGGGAGTGGTTCACTTTTTAGACCATACATGAACTTAATGCAAAAGGAAGAAAGTGTAACAACAACTTTATATGCAAGCACAACTTTAAGCATGAAAATCAATACGTTGAGATGGGGTACCTTTTCCTAGACCCAATTTATCTTACTACTTGATGACACGTTGATAAAGTCAATCAGAATATGCAAAACGAAAGGGAGCTCCATCACCTCAAACGTTTTTTTGTTGATATGTTTTCATTTTTGGCATAGTTTGGAAACTTCCAAGAACATTCCACACACCCTCACATTTTGTGTCTTTCATTTTTACATATATTTTTTAAAAGTGTTTTTAATCTGACACAACATAAACATGCATTTCTAAAATTGGTGGATTTTATTTTCATTTTCAATACAGATAATCCTTGACTTATGACCACAACTGAGCCCAGAATTTATGTTATTAAATGAGAAATTGTTGTGTATTTTGCCCCATTTTATGACTTTTCTTGCCACGTTTGTTAAGTGAATCACTGCAGTTGTGAAATTAGTAACACATTTGTTACTAATTTAGTACATTTCAATTAGTAACACATTTGTTAAGTGAATCTGGTTTCCACATTGACTTTGCTTGTCGGAAGGTCGCAAAAGAGGATCATGTGATTCCGGGACAGTGCAACCGTCATAAATATGAGCCAGTTGTCAAAAGGATCTGAATGTAAAGCACATGACCATGGAGATGCTTCAGCGGTCATAAGTGTGAACAATGGTCATAAGTCACTTTTTTTCAGTGTCATCATAACTTCGAATGGTCACTAAATGAACTTTTGTAATACCTGTATTGTGGACCTGTTCTGAAAGAGCATTATCTGCAGATAAGACATGGGAGTACTGTAGTGAATCCGTTCTGCATAGCAATCTACTCCAGACCGATTCTTTTTCTCTTCTGAAACCTCAGCTTCAACACACCTTGTTTTTCAAGGTGATTGCCCTCTCTCTTTTGCTGATTATCTAAGATTTCATGCTTGTGGATTACTTGCTTCAGGCAATCAGAGCTTTTGTAGGATGACTGGGCAAACTTCATCTGGGACAGAAATGGTAGCCAAAAAGCTTTTGACCAGGGAGTCCTAACTGCTTCTCCAGCCTACTGATAGCTTAGCTCACTATCTGCTTCTGCATTCAGTTTCACTGAGCACATTATGGATTTCTCCGGGCTTCCTCTGCTATAAGTACCATATTGATGGCAACAACTAGTGTTGAGACCTTGCCAATCAATACTGACATTTAATAAGAGTTAATTGACACAAGCAACCGTTTCTTGGAGTTGGAACACAACAATGATTCCTTCTTGATCCATGATCAGTAATGGCTCCCTTGTAGGGCATTGAAACAAAGGTGCTTCCCTCTCTCCTGTCTGACAAGAGTTCTCCCCAGTGATTTGAGGCCTGTCTCTTCCATTGCATCTCATCAGGGCAGCTTAACTGGAAAGTTACATATGAATTGCTTGTCAGGATGATTCTGTCAGGCATCTTGTCTTAAGTGTTTACTCCTGTCATCAGCGTTTAATCTAGACTTTTCATCCTTTGTTCCTGCCTGTAACTCACAAATTCAATAGAGCCGTTTAGCAAGTGCCAACTATGTAAACTGCATATAGAGTAGATCTCTTTATCTCTTTTAAAGATTCATGCAAATCCTCTTTAGTCCAGGGCCAGTTACTTCCTGAAACTGCAGATGGAATACTAGTTGATTTCATCACTTAAGTGTAGAAGAGCAAGAATGTTCTAACTAAGGATTCCCTACTGCCCAGAGGAGATGTGGGGATGGGAAATGTGGGGATTAAATCTCAATTATAATGTCAGGATTATATCAATTAGCAAAAGGTTATTATTGATTGCAGTCCTACTAATTTAATTATGTTTGCAACCTGGTAAAAAGTAGGATGGCATTTGAGGTTACTGTTACAGACATAAGTGTCAGTAAGATCCATTAATCCAGTCCTTAAAAAGCTAGGGCTAAATTCGTGTCCTGTGCTACGCTGCTTTTTTAAAATCAATTTAACTGAATGCCATAAAAGACACAGAAAACGTATCCTATTGTGCTAAGTCACACCTAAACAAAGTATATATATATATGGGTATATAAACTATATTAATACTTTAGCTATATTAATGCTACAAACAAAATATTAATTTAGGGCATTGAATGTCTTGTGAGCCACCATGACTTGATCTCCCTTTCAACAAAAAAACTTGCTTGAGTAAGAAATCACCAGAATTCTGAAGCTGTATAATTATCTTTAGAAAATCTGAAAGTCACCCATCATAGATACTATACATGAAAATTCAGCATTGTATACACTTCTAGGGATTAAACCGTTTCCAGTTCAGCGTACATTATATGCATTTTTAATGAAGTTTCTTCGTATGCAAAGAGCCATGGTGGTGCAGTGGTTAGAATGCAGTATTGCAGGCTACTTCTGCTGACTGCCAGTTGACTGCAATTTTGCTGTTCGATTCTCACCATGCGCAAGGTTGACCCATCCTTCCATCCTTCTGAGGTCAGTAAAATGAGGAGCCAGATTGTTGGGGGCAATATGCTGACTCTGTGAACCGCTAAGAGAGGGCTGTAAAGCACTGCGAAGCAATATATAAGTCTAAGTGCTATTGCTATTGCTGTTCCATGTTATTCATGTATACCTATTGTTTAAACACCAAACACTATTAGCTATGTTAATCTTTTAATTTACAATATTACATGACTCAAAATAATGACTAGATTACCAATACATGCTCATTTTCATAAATAACTATTGTTAACAAGACAATGTTAATCTATAATGTGTTCTGAAATGATTTCTTTTTGTCACTGTCTACCTTATTTGCTTGTAATTGCATACGTTCTGAATGCACCAAGAAGGCAAAAGTATTCCGGTTACATACTTAATTTAGCCCAAATTCTGAAGGATTTTTTACTTTGTTATTCTTCAAAGTAAGGATGGGGAATCTGTAGACTTCTAGGTATTCCTGAACTATAGGTCCCGAACAGCATGGATAACACCAGTGAAGAGAACTCATGCTGCTTCTAATGTTCGTTCTTCTTGGCTCATTCAGACTGTTAAGACTTCTACAAACTTTTCATCCCAAATAGAAATACACCCGGTGATTTGTGATGTTCAGCACCAACTGTTCCTCAGTTGTCTGAGCATGCATGTGGAAAGAGAGAATCAAATCCTATTGAGCCATATAATTTGTTGAGCAGATATGGGCTCATTCATTGTCTCAGGCTAACGGATCTTGAAATAAAGAATGTTTTGATTGGAGGAGAGGGGACATAAGAAAGCAATATGTTACCATATCTGCCTTTGCTTTGAAGGAAGACAAATTTACTCAATAAGCTTACTAAATGAATAAATACAAGTAAAGAAGGAAATTGGACACTGTAGAAAGGGGACATTTTGCCTTTGAGATTTCTTCTGATATGGGGAGTGGAAGAGAGTTCTATTTATTATCTATAGCAACTTAAATTAATTTGATCCTGCCTATAATCCTGTTTAAAGTAATTTGGTATACATCAATACATCAGGATATAAACATAAAGAGACATGTTTTTTATTGTTGCATTCCAGGTTTTACTATTTGATAGCTGTTGAGTCATTTTGCTCTAACAATTTCAGAAATGTAAGAATTGCTAATGTTGGCTTTTCCCCCTCCCAGGTTGACAAATACAAATATAATTCACAAAGCTCCAGTATGGACCTTAATTACCATTGTGCTGTTGTCTATGTAAGTATTCAATTGGATTCCTTGAAATACAGTGACCCTACCTTATTCTTCCTCTTACATGAATTAGCACATTCTTACTTTACCTAATGTTGGTTTTCTTTTGATGGTAGTTGAAAAAAACAACATGCTGGCGTGTGACAGAATTGAAGAAATGACAAACCTATATATAATTAATATAT
The DNA here is from genome assembly GCA_032467955.1 of Pseudoxenodon macrops. Taxonomy (NCBI): domain Eukaryota; kingdom Metazoa; phylum Chordata; class Lepidosauria; order Squamata; family Pseudoxenodontidae; genus Pseudoxenodon; species Pseudoxenodon macrops. The sequence continues at coordinate 158,483 of JANHFT010001746.1, forward strand.
AAAACAAAGGATGATGACTAGTATTTGGAATATTCTAACTTTCCTAGGAAACCTGACACCTGAAGAAAAGCACAGTAACTTACTATAGGCATTAACTTGAAGCCTCCTAAACTAAAGCTCCAAACAGGTCTATACTGTCTATTGTCATCTTCAAATATATATCACAATACCTTGCAACGTACTGCTTACACATGATTGCAAAATTAGAACAGTTGAAAACAAAAATCGGATTGAAGCCAATTGGCTGTAGTGTCTGCAGCGGAGTCAGAACAGGCAAGATGGTGATTGTGGCTGTGCAACCCAAGCCCTGATCCTTTTGTATGCACATTGACATCATACACTGGTATTGACCACACTGCTAGATGTGCCATCTTGCCTATTTTGACACTTCCTGTCCCCACACAAAACAACCTCACATAGTGCTCTAGCACAGTGGCCCCCAACCTTTTGAGCACCACTTTTGAGTTCCGTGGGGAGAAGTTTTTCCATGGACTGGAGGGGTGTAGTTTCACATGCTTCCTGCATTCTGCAGATGGGGCTTCGCTTGTTTGCGCGGCCCGGTTTCTGGCATGCTGCGGACTGGTGCCGGTCCACAGAACGGGGGTTGGGGACCCCTGATCTAGCAGAGCCATTCTGCTCTAATAGAATTAGAGGAAGTTTAAACAGCAGTTGTATTTGTGCCTGCCTAGAACTACACAATAAGAGATGCAAGTGCAGAAAGCATAACAAAAGCATTCTACTTCCTTTTTACAGATTGCATCCCTAACGTTAAACATTGGTGGGGAAAGGTTTCCGGGGATTTAAAAAGCATTTAGTAAAAGGTGAAAGATTTATACGATCTGAAGAGTAAACCAGAGTAAAATTGGTACTAGGGTTTTGTTTTAGATTAGAAATAACAATTGTTGAGTAGAGGAGGCAACAACTAGTAGGGAGA
>JANHFT010001746.1:163933-177137 GCA_032467955.1 Pseudoxenodon macrops
TGTTCACCGCCCTGAGTCCTTCGAGAGAAGGGCGGTATATAAATTTAATTAATAAATAAATAATAAATAAATAAATATGTCTTTCCAGTTGTAATTTGGGAATGTGGACCATCAGAAAGGCTAAAAAAAATAAACTGTAGTCCTGGAGAAGATTGTTGAGAGTCCCATGGATAGAAAAGAGAAAGGGCCATTCAGTGCAATAAAATAAAACCAACCTGCCCACAGAAGGTGTTGCTAATGAAGTTAAAACTTGGATACAGGATGCAGGAGCAATGTCCTAATATTTGGAACTGGAAAGCAATAGAAAAAAGAGACTGGCAGAAGACAAGATAGCAAGATGCTATCACTGTAGAGTTGGAAGGAAACTTGGAGGCCTTCTGGTCCAACTCTCAGCTCAAGAGCATGGATTTACAAATAGTCTCAGAAAAGTACCTGCTGCCAGATAACCCTGGCAAATAGTTGTCCAATGAGTCATAAACAGTTGGAAATGACTGAACGTGAAAAAACGTGATTAAATGTTAATTTTTTATCATTCTTCTTGGAGGTTATGACATAAAGATTCAAATATAGGCTTTAGGACATAATCAAGAATGGACAAGTTTTCTATGAATTAAAGACCATGTTTCTAAACTTTTTTCCAGTCTCTGAGAATTACAACCAATCTAAGCAATTGGAGATATCTGGTCAGAATTTTCCTTGTTGTTATTTTTTTAATTTTAAAAAAGAGGTGGTTTTTTTTTTTTTAATCCCTCAAAGTAATACAAATTGCTTCTCATTTTAAAACTGAAAATCATAAAACCTATTTTCTGGATTTTGTTTTGATTTTGTTTTGGCTAAAACAATATTAGATGCTGCAGGCCTTTGGAAGATTGTCTGTTAATTTCAAATATAGAAGATACGGTTTAATCGTTTCCTTCCCCTTCTTAACTTAGAAATTAATGTTTGCAACAGCCTATTGCAAAGCCTTATATAAAGAGTGAAGTTTAAATACTTTGTCGTTTCAGATCATATGAATGCTTAGATTTGGAGCTAAAAGCCCAAATACCATAGATCTCTTAAAATTCATTTATTCTTTTCTGCTGTGAGCTGGGCGTGTGTTACAAACTAATCTTTGTAGTATGTTCTGAAAATAACCGACACTTGTGGGATTCAATGGGTTTTGAGCTTGGCTGCATCTGGTGACGCTGCCAGCAGTGGGAGCAATCAGATCAAGTAACCAACTTCGCTTCTTGCAGATTCAAAGAGTGGTAGAATTTAAACTCTTAGCCTTGAAATCTGCTCTTCCTTTTCCTCGTCCTCTTCATCTTCTTCATTCATTTAATTAGACAAAAACAACTGTCAACTGTAGCTTTTATTTCAATCGTAGGATTAAAAGACACCTTATGTCAGTTCAGGACAGACCATATTCATTAGCATTTAAGAATAAATTGAAAATCTAAATAAACACAAGATTCCACTGCTTTTTATTCCTTTTAAGATAAAAGAAAGGTAAAATTAGTAAAATGGAATTTGCTTTTTAAGGAAATTCAATATCTATTACCGGTAGTACATCAGATATTATGAAATTCTAAATGTAGGCCTTCCTCTTTTTATAATTCAGCAGTTGATAAAAATCTAAATTTGGGGAGGGGGGTATAACTAAACCATCTCACATGTTTCCCTTTTGTTTTCTTAGTCTTGGGCAAGCAAAATATTTACAGTAAACATTTTTCAAGAAGTTTAATTACCTTTGTTCAGATAGAATGGGGTTGATTAAATTGCACTACAGTCTAGTTCCAAGTTTGTCTTTAAAACATGCAGCATGTTGTAAGTTAGATGCTTCCAATTCAAGACCATCCATCAAATATTAATGTGTTCTAATGGAAAATCTCCTCTAGAGGCAACTCTTTTTTGCTTTTAACGAGATTTTTGTCAGAATGTTTTGTCAAGCTTTTATTTCAAACTTGAACACAAGTCATAAGAGGGAAGTCTTTTAAATCTAACTCATAGGAACAAAAATGTACAAACGACAGAATTATAGTCACTATTCAGAAAACATGTTTTTATAGAGTTGGACTCGTTCCTGTAGAACGATTGCTTTTTTTAAAAAAAAAGATATTTTTTTTTGAATATCTTGAATTTTTTTCAAGTCAAAGGTATGCTTAGCATAATAAAACTATTCAAGAAATAAACTGCATGTAGTTTTTCATAGGGATTTGAAATAATGTTATTTCAAACATGACTCTGTGTGTATATGTTTATCTGTGGCTATTTTTGTATTGTTTCCAGTACAAATGAAGACAGAATTTTTTTTACGCTTCCACACTTACATTTCGAGAAAGGCAAAGGAAATTGGCATTGAGAGTATTCATAAATGTACTGTAAAATGTTAAAATCAGCCACCATCTCTGAGATATTTATCAGACAGATTTTTCTACCAGGTTTCTTATAATGCTCAAAATGCATTTCTTTAATGAGGATTCATGAGCCCTTTACTTTTTTTTGTAATATTAGTATAAAAGAAATTCGAAATGGTAGGATATTAGTCTGGTGGTACAGAACTACCCCATCAGTACATAAAAATATAATGCTATAAATCTTCCTTCCCGTTCCGAATGGAATCCTGTGTAGTTTTACTCAACACTACATAGTTTGATACATTTAGAGTTTTAGGCATAAGTCATCTTTTTCGCCTAAATGAAAAAAGCAGAAAGCTCTTCTTACTAAAAAAAAAACACGTTTGAATTTTTTAAATTGCCATCCTTTTTATTTTAGAGTGAATCTCGCTGATTTTAGCGGAATGCAACTTTTGAGAGTTGTTTTCTTTACCTTTTCACAATATAAATTAACCTTTTTTAGGGTGGTTAAGGCCATGATGTACCGTATTTTTTGGAGTATAAGATGCACCTTTTTCCCCTCCAACAGAGGGTGAAAATGTTGGTGTGTCTTATTCGCCGAATACAACAATTTTGGCCTCCTGAAGCCCCGCCCCTGCATCCCATTTTTATGAAAAATGGGCCCGTTTTTCGCAAAAAAGGAGTGCGCAGAGGGTTTGGGAGGCCTGCAGAGTGTTCCTGGAGCCAGGAAAGACAAAAACTTTTTTTTTCTTATTTACCTCTTTGAAATCTTGGTGCATCTTATACACCGGTGTGTCTTATACTCTGAAAAATACGGAATTTGTCTCTTTCAGATTTGGCTAAGTAGTGTTGTGGAAAAAACAGAACTCTAAAACATTAAACAAGGCAGAGGATCTTTTTCATTACAGCCTTTTAACGTGATTAAGCCAAGGCATGATGGGTCATTTGGGGTTTATGTTTCACTCAACCTCTTGGGATGCTTCTAACAAATGCACAGTATCTGATTTTGGAAGAAAATGTGCATTTTAAATAAACAAGCCTTAAAATCTTCCCTATTATATTACTCAGTTATTACATTATGGCAATGATTTATTAAAATGCCTAACCAACAAACAAAGATGCTGTGTGTAAATTGTTTTGTTTATGCATGAAAAATGCAAGCCTCCCAAACCCTCTGCACACCCTGTTTTTTGCAAAAAACGGGTGAAAAACAGAAACAAAAACGGGGGCGTTTCTGCCTTTTCCCAGCCCACAGAAACACTATGCAGGCCTCCCAAACCCTCTGCACACACCATTTTTCTCAAAAAATGGGATGCAGGGGTGGGGCTTTAGGAGGCCAAAATTGATGTATTTGGTGTATAAGACGCACCAACATTTCCACCCTCTGTTGGGGAGAAAAAAGGTGCGTCTTATACGGCAATTATGAACATTTAATTAAATAAGAATTTCAGATGTATTTCTACAATGAAATTTATCTTCCTAGGAGAAGCCTTATCCAGCCTAATAAAACAAGCTTATCTTTAATTGCTATATTGTGGTAGTTTTTGGCATTAAACCAATGAGCCAAGACTAAGCAATAGGAGACAGAAGATAGTGTTAGGATATTTTTCTTGAGTCAGGAGATAAAACTGAGTTTTTATACATACAAAAACACATTTTTAAAACACACAAAGCTAGAATACTACTATTGAGGAACCTATTGATCTTACTCAAGAAGAAAGTGCCCTAGATGGTTATGATTCACTTTCCAACAGGTTGGAATTGCTAGTTACATATTTCCAACCAGTAATCAGCCTAAAGACATTTTTTGTGTTCTCTTTTGTATGATTATAATTCTCATCAGACTAATTAGATCAGAGTAATTCTTTAACCTCTCCTACCAACTATTTAAACTCTCCCTCTTTCAATTAATTGCCCTCAGTGGGCAAATAGGACTTTAAAATTTAAATACACAGGAAGAAAATACTTATTTTCCTAGAAGCCATAGCCCCATCATACAGAAACAGAACCAGTTTGATGTAGTGATTAAGGCACCTGGCTAGAAAGCAGGAAACTGTGAGTTCAGTCCCACCTTAGCCATGAAAGCCAGCTGGGTGACTTTAGGCCGGTTACATACACTCTGCCCAATTTACTTTACAGGATTGTTGTGGAGAAAATAGGAGAAGGAAGGTGTTTTTGGATATGTTTGCTGCCTTAGATATGAAAATTATATGAAAATAATAAAGGCGGGATACAAATGCATAAACTGCTGGAATAAAAGGCCAGGCTATAAAGTGATGTAAATCTAATTACCGTATTTTTCAGAGTATAAGACACACCTTTTTAACCCCAAAAAGAGGCCCAAAATCTGGGTGCGTCTTATACTCCAAATGTAGCCCCGTGTGTCACATTTTTGGGTGGTTCCAGGCGGCTGGATCCTCACTTCCACTCGGGTTTTGATAATGAGTGGGGTGGGGGATGATTTTCATGGGGGCAGAAAAGGGACTTGGCACCGAGACACCCCCATCTTCCTACCTATAGCCGTAGGCATTGAAAGCCTGGCTTTCTCTCAGCAAGCCCCGATAGAGATGCAGCACTTCAGTCCTCCTGGACGTTGCCGTCTCTTAAACACGGTGCTGGGCTTCCCAGCAAGCCCCCTGCGCCTTTGCTGCCTCAGTCAGAGCCTGATGCTCCGGTGCATCTTATACTCCGAAAAATACGGTAACCCTTCCATGATTCATTGTAAGTGGGAAGGTAAACTTCTGAAAATAGACCGCATGTTTGAAAATATAACCTAACTATTCTCTCATCAGCCATTCCAAGGATCATAAACTCTTCCTTATAGCTACTGCCACTCAAGTTCTATCTAGTCCAATTAAGACCTCAGTTGTGGAGAATGGCTCAGAAGCTTTCCGGATTTATTTTCTTAGAAGAATAATTCAAATATTCTAATGCTAGAATATTGGATTGCATATTATTATCAGCTTTTATCAGCTTTTGCTTAAAAAGAAACAAATGTATTAACCATTTTTCATTTCCCATTTTCTTCATTTTGGTAGAGAAGAGAGGAAGAGGGATTCTAAATATCTTTCATATAAAGCAGATGGCACTTAATGGCTTATTGAATAATAGCTCATTGTTATTGCTTGTTTTACATGAATTTTTACTCAGCCTTTTCTTGTGTAACATATGTGAAGTAGACAGCTTGATTGCGATATAACATTCTGACAAACTTTTGGGACTTTAACTTTTTTTTGGTTTTGTGAAGACCTATTTTTCATCTGGTTGGTGCATGGAAAGATATAAAAAAAAATTCCTCATGCTATCCAAATATGTTTGATTTCCCAGAATACCCAGTTCGCCCAGACAAGGTTTTATTGACTGAAGGATTATGCACTCTGTATTAGAGGGCACTAGGTTGAAAAATGAACATTGTTTATATCAGATGTAGAGAGTAAAATAATATTGATACAATATACGTTGATGTACTGGAATGTAATAAAAACTTGGAATGTCATTTGCCGGAAAAGCAGATTACTTTCAGACAAATTTGAAAAATAAAATACCTTGCTTCTTATAAATAAACTAAAGGTCACAACGTGCTGATTGAATTGTCATGCCCACGCTGGCTGACACATTTTCAACCTTCAGGTAATGTTTTTGGATTGACTATGTACAGCTGAACTATATGTTACAAAAGATCTGAGATACAGTACTGTTTTGAGGTATCTACTCAGCTCTTAAGTTGTTAGGTTGCTATATAACTTCCTGTGAATTGAAAATGTACCAGAATATTCACAGCATTCTTCTGTGACTGAATACTGGAGAGGGAAATGAGAACTGGGTAATCTTAATTATTGTATTATAGGCAAGGGTGGGTTCTAACTTACCTTACCGCCAGTTTGTTGTCTCCCGCGCCGCGTGGGCGCACACTTGCTTTGCACACTCGCGCATGCGCAGTACAAAAAATTACAAAAAGTTACCCAAAAAAAGGCTGAAAACAACACGGTGACGCATGTGCAGTGCCAGAAACTCAGCTTCTGCACATACGCAGAAGGAAAAAAAACCCGGATTTTTTTTAAAAATTCAAAAAAATGCATGAAGTGAGACATGGCACCCCTTGCCGTCTCTTCTCCCCGCTTCGCCAGGCATGGCAGGGCTCCTGCCCCTTGCTTAACCACCTGCCCCTTTTAGCGATGCAATTTGGCGGTGGCAGGTGGGGTGGGTGGGCTGCGAGACATACGTCTTACCTTTCCAGCTCCATCACGTTCCTCGCCGTTGTGTCAATCAAACATCTCTAACTTGCGAGAAGTTTTCTTTTACAACATGCTTCCCTGGACACAATAGCGAGAAATGCGATAGAGATATAAGTGTCAGGTAGGACGCGTGTCTTGTGGTCCACCCCGCCCCACCTGCGAGTGCAAGAAGCTTTTCTTTACATTGCAAGGAGTTTCCCTGCAAAGCCTGGATGAAAGAGAGAAGCGGGGAGAAGCCAGACGCTGGTAAGATGCACATCTCACAGCTCACCCCACCCTATCCTCTCTCCCACTTGCCACCTCCAAATTGTGCCCAAACATCTTACCAGGTCTGGCTTCTCTCCGCTTCTCTCTTTTGGCCAGGCTTTCCAATGAAACGCCTTGCAATGTAATGAAAAGCTTCTTGCATGGTATACATATATGGTATCTATTTCCATTTCTACCTAACCTGATTCTATCGCATTCTAAGGTGGAAAAAACAAAAGGAGATTATCCTCTATCAACCGGTTCTCCGAACTGCTTAGAAAGTTAATAACCTGTTCTACAGAACCGGTTACAACCAGAGGAATCCCACCTCTGATTAAACCATATGTGGTTTCTAACCACATGAATTTGTATCCAAAATTTATTTGCCTTTATACAGGTCCACCACATGTGGTAATATGTGCCAGATATTTGTTTACATTTCCAACAATTTGGGGACATATTGTTAAACATTTCGACCAATCTTGCCGGGGTGGGGGGAGATGCCGTCTATAGAACATTTTATAGAGATTTTCCTTATATGATGTGGCCATTGTCAGTTTCGGATTTCTCGCCCAAAGCTTTTGCCAATTATCCAAATCTATGTTATATACAAAATGTTTAGCCCATACTATCATTGTTTCTTTCACTTGTTCTTCTTCCATTTTATAATTTAATAAATAATTATATAGTATCCTTATCAATTTGTCATCAGTCCCCACTAATCAGTGGTGGGATTCAAATACTTTATCAACCGGTTCTCTGCCCTAATGATTTCTTCCAACAACCAGTTCACCAAATTGCTTAGAAAGTTAACAATCGGTTCTCCCGAAGTGGTACAAACTGGCTGAATCCCACCACTGCCACTAATATTTAATCCAATGTTGAATACAGATCAAATGGCTCTAAAAGAATATTTGTATTCAAATTTGTACAAATTTGTATTTGAAGTCAAATATTCTTTTAATACAAATATTCTTTTAGAGCCACTTGATCTGTGCTATATCTCAAGTCTCATTTTTAAATTGTGTGTTTATATTGTATGTTTGTGTATACCCTGATGTGCATGTACCAGTTGAAGCTGGGGAAATGAAATTGTACTTTTCCTATCTCATTTGGATTGTATTTTTTCCCCTAAAAAGCAGGATGTGATATCAGAAGATAATAATGTCCGGCATTGCAAAGGATGTTACCCTTTTGTTATCCTACCCATATCAGGAAATAAACAATTCCTTATCAGTACTCTTAAATGTCACACCTTTGTGACCCTTTTAAAAAGTATGTTCTAATCCCATCCCTCTTACTATTGCAGCTCGCTTCCAAACATCACCCTCCAAAATCAATACAGATGGGGAAAAAGTTCTCAAATATTTTTGGAAGCTTTTTAGTGAGGGAAATGACTAACAAGATTTATCCTGCAGCAAGGCTATAAGCCTATTTTATATATCTGTACATTTTGTTATTTGGCGGGAGCTAGAGAATTTAACATCATGAGAATCTTTATTCATAGGTAGTTTTCTAAAGCAGTATTTTATTTTACGATTTGCAACTAATAATATTAATAATAATTTCTGTTTAGAAACTGAAAGCTAAACTGGCCATAGGATTTAAAACATGTGTTTCATATTGCTTCTTATCACCGTTGTGTACTGTATTACACTTCAATGCAGATCTTCCTAAAGTGCACAAGTGCACAGTCTAGTTTACCCAGAAATGTGATACTTAATCTAACCTAACAGTCCTGAAGGTTAGATTTCAATAATTACATTAATTATCTGCCTTCAGCACTCTTATATAAATCCAGAATCTTTCGTCATGTCTCACGTATTTCCAGCATCCATACATTTTCCCTATTCCTGATCTGAAACAGTTTCAAAAACAATAGACAATATGTTATAGAAAAAGACGGTCTTTTTTTCCTTCTCTCATAACTTTGTCATTTGGTAGAGTTAAGTATTGTATTGCCTTTGAATCAGGAACCATGCTGCACAAATGGAGAAAGGTTGCAGGTTTGGCAATGCTTTTGACAAATGAAAAGCCAATATCATTTGCGCCTTAAGTAGGCTTTTATTTTAGAATTTAAGTAAAGGCAGTACACTTCTCTCAGTCAGATATCTCTAATGCTATTTAAGAGTGCATTCAATAATTTCCCATCTTCATTTATACTAAGGTAATTAAGATAGTCTTTTTAAATGATATGTAGTGCTTCTTCCCAGGTTTCTTTTTACCTGGGCTAAGTTGCCAATTATGAGGTCAGTTGACAGGTGACTGACCTGCTTATCTTTAGCTTGTTTATATCTGCTGGCTTCTATTTCGTTCTCAGCCTTCCTATAATCTCTCACATTAAAAATTACCTGATTTCAAGTAATTAGGTAATTCCAAGGATATCACTATACTTGTTCTTTCTACCTGTCTAAAACCACTTGTACACTGTTCAATCCTACTTCATGATCTGCATTCAGTAGCTGAGCCAATTGATTCTAGTGTTGCAGTGCAGAATTACATTACAGGTAATTTTCCATAAGTATACTGAAACGGCAGATCTTCAGACAAGACTTATTTCTTCCCTGGTGAGAACTTTTACTGTATCCTTCTATTTGAACCCAGGTCTCAAATCACCCACTGCATGCTTTCAGCAGCCACATTTTGTAAGGCTTTTAAGTACAAGCACTTTTGGATGTGTCAATTATCCCTATCTTCACACAAACATTAGGAAGTTAGAGAGGGGCTGTAAAGCACTGTGAAATGGTGTAGAAAGTTAGCAGCCATCCCTCTCTTAAAAGAATGAAATATTCTAGGAAATATTAAAAAGGCAGAATATTTCCCCTAAAAGAGAAATAAAAAATCTTAAAGGAAACAGAAACAAAAGACCCCAGATCCCTGCCCCCAGCTGATATTTTGATGCCAGCTTATCTACAAGACAAAAGACTGGGCCACTCTACCTACAAAACAAAAGACTTCAGCTCCAGGATGATGGGATTATCCTTCAGGGCAAAGCCATTCAGCCACAATAGAAAATTGCCCTTCATTGCATCACCCAGCAAGATTCAACTAAGCCTGGGACACAGACAGCCTGCAACAGTGATGGCTAACCTTTTCCGGACCAAGTGCCCAAATGCATAAGTGGGTGCGTGAATGCGCATGTGTGCCGGCAAACCCCCAAAATGTAATGTATGTGTGGACCCTGTGCTTGCACCCCACCATGCATGTGCACGCAGCCCCCCACATTTGCCCTATCCTCCCTCATGCACGCACACACCCCTGCATGCCCCGACCCCCTGCATAGGCATGGCAGAGACCCAAAGACCAGCTGGCCAGTGGAAGACATGCAAGCATACACAATGGAGCTGAACTGAGGCGACGGCTCGCGTGACATCAGAAAGGGTGCTGCATGCCACCTCTGGATTCGCCATCATGGGCCTACAAAGTTAGCTAAGACCCCCATCCCTTTGGAGTCTGACAGCCAATAGGATACATTTCTTGCACAGGACAGGAAGCTCCATGGCAAGGCAAGGAATATATATATATTTCATGTGTTCAGCTACCCAGAATCACATGCGCTTGGTGGTTCTGCTTCACCATTAAACCATCCTTCCAACAGCCCCCATGTTTCCAGTGTCTTTCTTCCCACTTGGAACTGAACCCAGATGGGCTTTTCTTCCAACAATTGTATATAAGGCTAAGTGCTAAGTAGACAAAATATCATAATAATGCAATTGCAGGGTGGTACAAAACAGGAATGTTAAAACAACAACATTGTTTCTGATATATAACTTTTTTTTAAAAGCAACTATAGAGAGTTTCCCTTTCATTCTATTCCTTCCGTTCAGGCTAAAGATAAGTTACATAATTTATTTTAATAAATCTTCTCAAATTACTTGCCTACAAAAACCAGGAGCAGTAATAATAATTTCAAACTGAGTCTATCTGAATAACTGTGCAGTCATCCTGCTACACACTGTGGGAATCAGATTGTATATTGAAAGATGTTTTGGCTCTTAGTCTCAGAGGTCAAATACAGGAAGTTGAATTGTAGGTCACATACTGTATCTCACTAAGCCATTATTTGCTTAAGCGTGTTTCATCACATTTCTCTAGGTTCATACCACATGCTAAACTAAAACCAAACTAAACTAATCATATTATGGTTTAGTGTACAGTAAAGTGCAAACCTAAGCAATGATTTCATTTACTATCTTCATCTAGCCGATGAAAAGGGCTGATATTGAACTACAATGAGAGAGAAAGTAAAATTCCATGTCTATTAAAGTTAAATGCGTTCTACAACAGATTCAAGAGTGAAAAGTTTGTGGAGCTTCTTGTTTGTTATAGAAATCTCAAAACTGAACAATTCAGTATAGCTGTCAGTCCTTGGCATAATATTGCTGATCAGCCTGGCACGCTCTCTGGTGGTATAGTGACACCTTCAGAGCCACATATCTCTTCTTTGTTCAACATATATCTTTCTCAACTGATAGCTGCTGTCTGCTAATATCCAGACCAACTTCAAAGACTTTCCCTATTTGCTGCCCAACTATCCAAAATATAGCTCACATAAGTTTTTGAGTACTTTTAGACAGCCAAGTACCAACTTATTCTTAGACAAAAGTACTAGTTCTTTTGCTGACATCCGTTGGAGAAACATGTCTGAGACCAGAGGTGTGGTTGGTAAATTTCTTGTTTAAAAAAAATAAATCTATCTCTGTCTCCTTTTTATTCAATTTAAATAGCTTTTCCAGTGCTAACAATGAGTCCATTTTGTGTTGCTCTAAAGGTTCAAGATAGATTGTGGAATCAAAGGTTTTCCTTCAGAATTCTGTGTAGAATGTGTAAATATTGTCATCTATTAAATAACTGTGTAAATATTGTCATCTATTATATAACTGCAAAGTGTGCAAGTGATTTCATGTCACCATTGACATTACACTACAGGCTAGTCATTGCTTATAGTAGGTGAATCAAACTCAATTTCATTGAGGACCGCATCAGGGTTGTGTTTGACCTTGCAGGACTGGGTAGGTGTGGCTATGGTGGGCGTGGCCAGCTCAATGTCACTCATTGAGGCTCCATTTTTGGCTCCTGCAGTCCTCTGCCAGTGAAAAGTTGGCAGAGGGTTCTCTGGACCTCCGTTTTGGCTGGCAGGGCCCTGCATGCCAGTCCTTTGCTGTTTCCAGGGCCAGTTCTAAGCACCCCATGGGTCGGATCCAGCCTGCGGGCCTTAGTTTGACACCCCTGGCTTAAAGCCTTCCGATGACTTTCATATTTTATTTTAAACTGCTTGCATTTAAAATTAAATTACATTTCTGCAGTTTAAAAAAAGCAGGAACTCATGAAAGAATCTTAGTCATTTACAATAATAAACAATCTGTCCTCTCTCTTATAAATGCCACACAGAGGTGTTTATGTAGATTATGTTAAATTTGCATGTGGTTTATTTGATTTGGCTTAATGCATTGCATGAATCCAGGAAATAAATCATAGACTATGTTTGGTGTGTGGTATAACCTCAACCAACTTTACTATAGTTGTATTTCACCTTGGCTTTACTTTGGTTGAACTTAATAAACTATGTGGAAAAGATGAAGGCTCCTTCAAGTTAAACTTGATTTGTAGTGATTACACAGGCAGTTTCCATGGAAACACAGAAGTGGTTTGATAATTGTCTTTACTTAAGTTGTTTGTTTCTTTCATTGTTTCATTGATTGATTCTTTGGGTTTCCAAGTGACCTCCCATCCAAACCTGTTTAGCATTTAAATATCTATCAAGTTTGTCATGTACAGCTGTCTCTCATGAAAAAAATACAGATTTAATTTGAGTTTGATTTTACATGGATGCCCTCATAATGCTTTATTGGTAACAAAACAGAAGTAGTTTACTGCCATCTTCTTCCAAGATATTTTAAATATTTAACATTCCAGTCCACTCATAACCCTATATTTCATAATAATCTGATTCAAAATTTATTTTCTTTCTTTCTTTCCTTCCTTCCTTCCTCCCTCCCTCCCTCCTTCCTTCTTTCTTCCTTTCTTTCTTATCATTCATGGAGGACTCATGAAAAAGCAAAAATACTGGACACAAAAATATGTGGCAATGCAGAGAATTTTAGAAATTAACAGTCAGATGAAATAGGAACTTCTGAAGATGGCTGTGTTTACCAAAATGGTTAAATTGACTTGATTAAGGAGGAAAGTGCAACTATTTTTATAAAAGACTGAAAAAACTTAAAACTTTTTGCTGAAAATGGTTAAAAATGAATTATCTGTTTCTTTGTTTCTAACTGCTGAATTTGGGATTTATTGATTAAAAGGGGCGTTGGTCCTACCTGATACGCTCCTTCTCGTAGAGGTGGATCCAGCAACCAGGAACGGGTTAACTCCGTCTTAGCCAAT
>JANHFT010001746.1:177237-200785 GCA_032467955.1 Pseudoxenodon macrops
GTGACGTCACCAGCGGCTTACTACCTACTCGGTAGAACCGGTCCAAACCAGTAGGAACCCACCTCTGAAGCTCACAAAAATCAAACAGAAGGACTGAAAGAGATTTTCTGTTTCTTGGCGTTTCTCCTTTAGTAAACCAATGTTTTGCTCCCTGAATATGGGCTCCAGCATGATTCTGAAAGGTTCAGAAGACAAAACCTCTGGTTCTGGTGACCGACCCAAATTACATCCTGCAACAAATGTTTTGCTCTTAAGAGTTGGGGACGTCTTTTCAATTGCAAATGTCCATGTAGATTCTCAATCTTCCAGGTCATGGTTGTCCCAAAGGTGCTTTTACCAAAAGGCTACTGGACTTTCTTGGGGTTTTTTTTCCCTTTGAAAATGTTTTGTTTCTCATCCAAGAAGCTTCTTCAGTTCTCTCATCAAGAAAACTTCGTCTTCAGAACTGAAGAAGCTTTTTGGATGAGGAAGCAAAACGTTTTCAAAGGATTTTTTTTTTTTTAAGTCAAGGAAGTTCAGTTCCATTTTGGAAAAAGTACCTTTGGGACAACTTTCCCCAAAAGGAAATGCAGCACTGCAGGCTACTTTAGCTGACTGCTAGCTGCAGTTCAGCAGTTCGAATCTCACCAGGCTCAGGTTGACTCATCCTTCCATTCTTCCGAGGTGGGTAAAATGAGGACCCAGATTGTTGGGGGGCAAATAGGCTGACTCTATAAACCGTTTAGAGTGGGCTGTGAAGCACTATGAAGCAGTATATAAGTCTAAGTGCTATTGTTATTTGTCTTCCTTCCTTCCTTCCTTCCGTCCGTCCTTCCTTCCTTCCTTCCTTCCTTCCTTCCCAGTGGTTAGAATGCAGTATTGCAGACTAACTCTACCCACTGCCAGGAGTTCGATCCTGACTGGCTCAAGGTTAACTCATCCTTCCATCCTTCCGAGGTGGGTAAAATGAGGACCCAGATTGTTGAGGATAAGAGGCTGACTCTGCTTAGAGAGGGCTGTAAAGCACTATGAAGTGGTATATAAGTCTAAGTGCTATTACTATTTTCCTTCCTTCCTTCCTTCCCAGTGGTTAGAATGCAGTATTGCAGACTAACTCTACCCTACTGCCAGGAGTTCGATCCTGACCGGCTCAAGGCTGACTCAGCCTTCCATCCTTCCGAGGTGGGTAAAATGAGGAGCCAGATTGTTTGGGACAAGAAGCTGACGCTATAAAACCGCTTAGAGAGGGCTGCAAAAGCACTGTGAAGCAGTATATGTCTAAGTGCTATTGCTACGATGCATCATATTGCCAAGCTAAAGGTTACAAGCACAAAAGTTTTAGCAGTATATAGATGAGAGTAGGGAATATAGACAGATGCCACCTCCCTATCTGGGTCATCTGAACATCAGGACACCTTCTCGTAACCTCTTTCTTATGGTGGCTAATGGCTCGTGTGTAAAATGCACAAATTGTCAAGTCAGCAAACTGTTTCTCTCCATCCTCCAGGTTCCTATTTGGGGAAAACATGCCAATAACGAAGCTTATAAGCTGAAGATGGTTATTCTTACCAAGGTCAAAAGTCAGCCTCGTGCACAAAGTTGAAGCAGGATGTAAAGCAGCCGAATGCCCAGAAGATGTGTCTGGGGTCACTCCAAGTGTCAAGTTTCCAATAAATAAGAATAAACTTAGACTCTGCAAAGTCAGACGCTGATCAGCAACGTGACCTCCAGCGGCCCCAGAATCTGGAATGTAGGAGTGTTAAGGTTGACTTCCTGGAACCACATCCATCCCTCAGCAGACGGTTGGGCCATTTGTATGGATTAAGGTTGAGTAGCATGTCAAATGACTTAAGCTTCAACCATAGTGAAGTAGAGGACGTTTGCTGAAGTTCCAAATAATCTCCTAGTCAACTGCGTTTTGTGAATAGGAATGAGAAATTTAACCAAGAAGTGTGGTTTATTTCTTTCTGTTGTTGGTACTCCTTTATGGTTTATTTCCATAACTACATGGGATGAGGGGAAAAGAAGAGTTAGGGTCAGCTCTTTGAAGTAGACCAGATCGTGAAACAGACACCGAAATAACTACTGGGACTCTATTTTAGTTTTGTCAAGGTGGCTCAGTGGCTAAGAGGCTGAGCTTGTCGATCAGAAAGGTCGGCAGTTCGGCGGTTCGAATCCCTGAGCAGCGCGTAACGGAGTGAGCTCCCGTGACTTGTCCCAGCTTCTGCCAACCTAGCAGTTTGAAAGCAAGGTTGACTCAGCCATCCATCCTTCCAAGGTGGGTAAAATGAGGACCCAGATTGTTGAGGGCCATAGGCTGACTCTGTAAACCACTTAGCTGTAAAGCACTGAAGCAGTATATAAGTCTAAGTGCTCTTCCTTCCTTCCTTCCTTCCTTCCTTCCTTCTCTCACAGTGGTTAGAATGCAGTGTTGCAGGCTAATTCTGCCCATTGCCAGCAGTTTGATCCTGACTGGCTCAAGGTCGACTCAGCCATCCATCCTTCCAAGGTCGGTAAAATGAGGAGCCAGATCGTTGGGGACCATAGGCTGACTCTGTAAACCACTTCGCTGTAAAGCACTGTAAGCGGTATATAAGTCTAAGTGCTATTGCTATTCCTATCATTCTTAAAAATGAAACTGAATAGGGCTACCAGCGTGACTTATCTCTGCACATTAGTTGAATTTACTAAAAGAGCTTTATTCGCCTTATATGTTCCAGTGACCTACTATACATTTCTCGGATGTTAAGTAGCCACGACTCATTCCCACGTCCCCAAAGAAAGTGCAGCAAGTTGATCTCGCTGCAAAAAAGCCGACAAAACTCAAGAACCATCATCCCTTAAAGTAACTACTTCAGGAAGACGTTATTTTGAACGATACAAAAGAGAAAACGGGCTTTTCCATGGCCTTTTCCAACCAGGAGGAGCATCCAGATGCCGGGGACAGTAAATCCAGTCTTGATAGATGCTTGATGCTGACCCAGCTGTTCCCAACTTGGACTGAACTGACAAGTCTGAGATCGGTGTGATGGATTTAATGTGGCAATAAACCCAGTTAAGAAGATGTCCTTGGCGTCAGCAGAAGATGGAAGCTTCCGTGTGATTTTTTTTCCACCTCGTATATCAATCCCCCCAAACTTTAATGTAAACATCTGAAGGTAGGAACGATGGACTTGGGGGTCACTGTTGGAGTATTTAAGCCGTGTTCCACTTCTCTAAGCAGTTATTGGTAAGCAAAGTCACATACTGAAGAACAACGAACCGGAGAACTGATTTTCTCCCTGGTGCCATGATTCAAGCACAGCATGATCCCACTTATCTATGCCCTACAAGCATTTTCAGTAAACACTTAAGGGGGGAGAGAAAAAATCAGGACTTAAAGCAATCAGGTATGCAGAACGCTTGCGTAAAAACTGAGACTTGAATATGGAATAAGGATGGCGGCGATGACAACGATGCACCCACAATACCACAATATTGCAAAATTGTTGTCGCCCGCCAGCTTCCACTGCGGTACTGCGGAATTCCTGATGAATGGGAGAATTCTGAATATACGCGGCGATGTCTTCAGGCCAGCCCAGCAAGCCATAAAGCTGGAGGTTTAATTATTTCTGAGCTCATCATCAGGGGAATAAGTCATTTTGGCAATTACAGTAAACTATCTTTAAACCATTGTGGGGTGGATGAATAGGAGACAATAGGACAGCATGTTACATATTACAAATGAAATATAACTGATTGTTAATCATACATGAGTCCCTTAAATGCAAAGCTAATTTTAAGCACGAGGACATTTGCATTGTAATTGCATTTTTTTTATATATATACCCTGTCAAACTGTGACTGTAATAAAAAAAATGGTATCGGTGTCTGTGTGTGTGTGTGGGTGCCAAAACATGCAGCCTAATGCTTTCTAGGTATCCGTTCATATGTATTAAAATATTTCGGGCGCATTAAAATATTGTGATGGGAAGGGAAATTCAGAGGAAAACATTTCTCTTCAGCATTCTTAAATGAGATGCCATCCTATAATTACTCTTTTTTTAAATTAACATTTGTCAGTGCAAATTGTGAATCATGAGGATTCTGTTGGATCTCCACAAGAATGATATATAGCAAGAGTGGGTGTGCATGTCCCATAAATAGATGCTATTGATTAAAGTTGCACAGTTCAACTAACTTGGGGAACGTTTTGGGAAGACACATACTGGAATAATGACTTTTTCAACGCTGCCTTTTCCATCTTTTCCCCCTTGATTTTGCAGAAGGATGCGCTGCCTGCTTCTCCTTAATTTTATTAAGCATGAAAAACATTTCTCTCCATGCCCATCATTGCATTTATTAATGCAGGAAGACAGCCTTGCCCTACGGTGACTTTCTGTTTGATCAGATTATTGGGTGAATTTCCAAACTTTCCCTGGCTGGGTTCATAAAATTAAATTGGGTCGGATGTGATTCAGCTAATTCTAAGAAATCCTATCACAGCATATTGGTGAACAAGGTCATCATGTTACGGTTTGCTTGGGTTTCACAGGTTATGTGAGCACAGCAGATATGTACATATATATTTTACGTAATGTGTGAACTCAATTCAACCCCTTTTAAAATTCCGTGTTGTGAAGACTTTCTAGAAAAGACTGAGTTTTCATAATGTAGTATGCGTAATAGAGTCAGTTTGCTCCATTGATTAAGGTATCAGCAGTGGTGGGATTCAAATAATTTAACAACTGGTATACGGGGTGTAAATAAGTTGTATAGGGAGGTTGGGAGTAAAGACACATTTCATTGACATTTCATTGGCTCAGTGGGTTAAAAAAAATAGATATATAAATGTATGCAATATGCTAGAGATGATTTAAGCCTACCTTTTAAAGATGGGATATGTTTTCTTCCATAAGCACCAGACGTGGGTTCCTACTGGTTCGGACCGGTTCTATAGAGTAGGTAGTAAGCCAATGGTGATGTCATAGAACCGGTTCTGGTTCGTGGATGCTGCCATCTTTTTTTGAATTTTTTCTTTGGGGGGATTTTTTTTTTTTGAATTTTTTTCGGGTTTTTTTCTTCTACGCATGTGCATAAGCTGAGTTCCCGGCACTGCGCATGCACCGCCATCTTGTTTTTTGGCCTTTTTTTGGGGTGTGTGTGGCTTTTTTTCTACTGCAAATGTGCATGTGCATGAAGTGCGTGTGCGAGGCATGCCCACGTGACGCAGGAGGCAGCGAACTGCCAGCGAGTTAAGTTAGAACACACCCCTGGTGTGCAAGCAGCAATCAAAAACTAGCTTCTGCACATGCACAGAAGCAAAATCCAAGATGGCGGACCCTACAGAGACACTGATGTCATCGCAGAGTTACTAACAGTTCTATAGAACCAGATAGAACCGGTAGGAATCCACCTCTGATTGATACCATGAAAAGACATTGTGATTGGACAGTTCCTGACATAAACTACACTTGTTGGAATATTGAAGCTCAGGATATTCAGAGAAGAGATTTAAATTTATTATTCAGTCCATACATCATTACATTCTTCCTCTTTTTGACTGGTTGAACCAAAAAGTTGAATTACTAATAACTTCTCTCTGATAAGCTGATTAATTCAAGCCACAACACTAGACGGAGAATGGCTTTCCATATATGTCCAGTTTGTATAATCTATTGATATAGTTCTACATGCAAATCCAGATTCATGTCATTTAATTAGCATTATAATATGTAGGGAGAAAAATATTTTTTCAGATCTAATCAAGCTTTATCCTTTGAAATCAGTATTGTTTATAAAGACTATACTTGGCAATCAATAGCCAACCCTCTATCTAAAAAAAAAAAATTGGAATTGTATAATCAACAGAATGATGCAGTTGGATGAAGACATTATGGCAAAGATGTGAAAAGCAAAGGCTAACAAATGAGGGTTATTGCTTTTATCCATATTGCTAGATTGCATTGCAAGTTACATAAATTACACATTGCCATTTTTGCATATGCTGCTTTTTTTTTCCTTTAGTCTTTTAGCATCCTACTGGGTTTTAATTTTTACCCGATTGCCTACTGAATCTTTCTAATGGGAACACAGTTTCTCCAAAAGTCAGATTCATCACTGAAAGTTGAGAAAAAGCAAAATACTATATTCTCCTCCTCAATGTAACGCTATTATTTATTTAAAAGATTAGTTCATTAAACACAGAATAATTGCTCCCACCATGTCTGTTTGCCTTCAGGAGTCATTTTGTTTATAATTATGCATTATAAATAGCATTTTAATCAAAAAGGTGGTGCAAAAGCCAAACATCTTTTTTCCCCCAGTCAACATGAATATTTAAGTCATATATAAGGATATCTGGCAGGTTTGAAAATTCTTCAGTGTTTTAAAAAGTTGCACTTGTAAAATGCAACATGGTGAAACTTTAACATATCTTATTTGCAGATACGACCCCATATCTCATTATATTTTTCAAAGGCTATGTCTTTGGCAAAAAAAACAAAAAACCTCTGCTTTAATCTTTAAAAGATAAAACAACCTGAGACCATTCATTTGACAGAAATCCTCATAACTATGTAACTAGAAATATTTTGAGCAGCGGTGAAATCTACTTACCTTCCCTACCAGTTCACAAGTGTGTGCGGCCCCGTCACACGTGCTTTTTCAGCCTCTGCACATGTGCAGAAGCCTTTGTGCATGCGCAGAGGGTAAAAAAATCCAGAAATTGTGACGTTTGGGAGGGTGGGCGGAGCCTCACACTATGGCCACCACTGGTTCTCCAAACCACTGGTAGCCGCCATTACCTACTTGCCCGAACTGGACCGAGTAGGTAGCATTTCACCACTGATTTTGAGTTATTCCTTTTGGTACTCCTATCAAATATGGACACTGGATGAATGCTAGGGACAAAACCTTTTCAATAGAGAAAGCCCAACTAGGAATGCCTTCTCTAGGAAGACAGATCTGGTGTGACACTCTCTTAGCAGGCAATGAATAACTTTGCATTTTCTTAGATGTTTGATAAATTCTTTTCATATATTCACATTATTGCAGGCTTCTGTTGTGTTATATGGATGTAGATATTTGTCACTTTATCAAAATATGACAAAGGACCAAATATCTATATCCATATATCTGTATGACCTGCTGCTGGCTTTATCTTATCTTTATTCTACCATGTATTGGTTAGTTTCATTGCTAATATAATGACTGAAGAGGTAGTCCCATTTCATTCACAAAACAACATTCCTAAGGATCATAGAAAGTGCATTTCAAGAAGAGGGGACACTAAGAGCCGAGGTGGCGCAGTGGTTAGAGTGCAGCATTGCAGACTACTTCAGCTGACTGGTAGCTGCAGTTCGGCAGTTCAAATCTCACCGGCTCAAGGTTGACTCAGTCTTCCATCCTTCCAAGGTAAAATGAGGACCCAGATTGTTGGCGGCAATAGGCTGATCCTGTAAACTGCTTAGAGAGGGCTGTAAAAGCAATATGAAGCTGTATATAAGTATAAGTGCTATTGTTATTGCTATTGCTATATGCAGTGGAATTCTTTCCTTATTTAGAAGCAGAAATATGATAATGATAATGTTATCCATTCAGTCAAGTTCAACTCTTGGCAATTGTATGCCAGATCTCTCCACATCTTTTGAACTTGTACTATTTCTTTGAATTTTTGTATGATCCAGCTAGTCTCAACTTTGATGGTGAGTATTTAATGTATCGATGGCAGTGCGTTTAATTTTAAATATTGCAATAAATCAATCAGGAACCATATAATATAGATAATATTCTCAGTGCCGTCTTGTACAGCGATGCCGCTATCTAAATTGAGTCCATGTGTTTACAATGCTCTGAAACATTGTTCTGTACCAAATTCTAAGGCCACATATTAATAATCCAATGTATTTCTTCAAAATAACCTTTCTGCAAATATATCTTGTTTATTGCAATATATAAATGATTTGTGTTTGTTCCTAGATGGCCTGATTCGGTGATGCTATTTTATTGTTGTATTGTTTGGTGTTGAGATTCTCAATGTGTATCGTAGCAAACTTCATTATATCTGAGGCTGCCTTGTTGATTTTAACACAATTGTTGGCCCCAATCTGGTGGCAACAAATACCAGTGTTCATAAGGAAATTCCAAATGTGACTAAACTAAATTAAAACTAAACTTAAGCTTTATGAACTAAAACATGAATTCACATACATAAAAAACATATCAAGATTCTAATCTGAATGGAGTTGTGATATGAACATCTTTATATTATATTCCAATATGTCTTTAGGAAATCAACTATGTAGTAGTTAAGCAATAGTATAAGTATGGCAAAGTGTTGACAGACATACACCATACTTCTTGGTGTGAAAGGCTGTAGGGTTACAGGGGCAGTGATAATAGAAGTTGGCCTAGATGGGACCAAGAATTGGGTTGTTGTAAAATCTCTCTCTTTTTCTCTGTCTTGGAGAATGTTATAATGTCCAAGCCTATTTAAAACTTAAACTCTAGCATTGTTAAAAAGTATATGTAGGTCAGAGTATTGAGTTGAAGGGTTCCTAGTTTCCACTTGTAGGTGAAATGTTGTCCTGTTTATTAACTATTAAGCTAACCACAAGATAAGAACAGATAATACTGCAGCAACATAGCAGGATGGAGTTGACAGTTGTTAATCATATAGAAAACAGTGTAGCCCACACAATACAAGATAGTAAAATAGGCAAGTATCTACGGTATTCCACAATTAACCAACAACTGCACTTTTCTAAGACCCTGGCACCCCAAAAAATGTGATAACTACCAATGTGGGTAATGAAACAACTGCAAGTGTAAAACCAAGCTCATGATAGCATATGAGTGCACTGCAAAATAGTGGAAAATAAAATTATTTGGTGCAGTTATTTATGGACTTTCAGCCACAAAGGTGGACTTCAGGGACTTCTTGTAGATCAGACACCACAAGTTGTTGACCCACCAATAAACAAATAGGGAGGATCTGTAATAAGTTCTTGTTCTTTTTTAAATAAAGTGTTCATTTGAAAGTTAAATTCCTAGTGACTCTTTTTCATAGAAATATACAAACGTTCAAGTCATCATCACTGCAAGGGTTATCAGATTTTTGGGATATTTTCACATCAAGATATCTATTGTTTGTTTGTTTCCATTATGTCAACCAAACTCTTCTTTATCTCACACACTTTTCCTTTTTGAGATGACTGGCATCTCAGCATTCATCATTACTCACTGATGGATTGGAGTCTATCAGTGTTAAATATTTATGTTTCAAAAGACCCTTTCTTGGGTGACATGAAATAGCTTTCTCCTTAGGGGCTCAATGAAACTGAATATTCTTCTCTTTCACATAGCAATTATTTAGTGAGCTGGAATTTGAACAAAACTCAGGAAGTAAAGATTTACTTGTTTCTGTATTGGTGGGATTTTATTTAAGGCTTCTTAATGACAAATTTGGTGAATAGATTAGAATAGAATAGAATTATTTAATGGCCAAGTGTGATTGGACACACAAGGAATTTGTCTTTGGTTCATGTGCTCTCAGTGTACATAAAAAGACAAGATACATTGATCAAGAATCATAACGTACAACACTTAATGATAGCCATAGGGTACAAATAAGCAATCAAATCATACTAAGAAACAATATAAATTGTAAGAATACAAACAACAAAGTTACAATCCTGCAGTCATAAGTAGGAGGAGATGGATGATAGGAACGATGAGAAGATTAATAGTAATAGTAATGCAGACTTAGTGAATAGTTTGACAGTGTTGAGGGAATGATTTGTTTAGCACAGTGATGGCGTTCGGGGAAAAACTGTTCCTGTGTCTAGTTCAAGATGGAAGCTTTTGAACTTTTGGGCTGACGAAGAATCTTGAGACTGCAGTGGGCAGCCAAGAACACAAATGGATCCTATAACAATCCAATCTAAGCTTTCACTCAAAGCATCAATAGCCTGGGTCAAATTTTCATATTTGGGCCACATTGTGTGATAACCCAGCTCCCTAACATACATAATGCGATAGAAGAGAAGAGGACTATTAAAGAGCAAGATAGATGGACTTAATTACAGAAACAGTGGGACTTTGTGGGGCCCTGATCTCAAGTGTCAGGTTAGGAACAAATCATCCGGAGAAGATCTGACTATGTTGAAACGGAACTTGATGGCATCTCATGAGCCATTTAGAGTGGAGGGTGCCACACTCCTCACAATTAAGCAGTGTTTTATGAGTGGTGGTGTCAGAATGGACATCCAGTTTTTCAGTAAACAAGGTTGCACTCCACCAGCCATGACAAAAATAATCCTATTGGATTCCGAAACGAAAGAAACAGTGGCTTTAGTTTTTCAGAAACTACCAGGTATGACTGAGATGTTGGACAGCTTTGGCTACTCCAAAATGGAGGAGGAGAAACAATGGACATCAGCAGAAGAGATTTCAAACTGCTGAATGATAAGTGCTAAATCAGAAGTGGGTTCCTACCGGTTCTATCCGGTTCTATAGAGTAGGTAGTAACTCCGCGATGATGTCACAGAGCTGGCTCTGTCGGTGGCTCCGTGGGTGCCACCATCTTGGATTTTGCTTCTGTGCATGTGCAGAAGCTAGTTTTTTACTGCCATGCGTGCCCTCACTCCTATTCCTATTCATGAGATTTAAAATAAAGTGGTCCTTCTGAAAAGCATTTGTATATTTATATCAACTTCTAGATCTAAAAAAGGAAGAAAGGAGATGGCTATAGACTTGTATTAAAGTCTGTTGTTGTTTTTAAAAAAAAAATATACCATACATGAAAGTTTTTTATTATATAAATTAAAAATGTGCCTTCACATCAATCTTAACTCTTGGTGACTGCCTGCCCAAGACCCTGTTCCTATTTTTCAATTATTAGGGTTTTAATTTTATATCTTCTTGTGAGCCACATGGAATCCTTTTAGATTGGGGCAGGTTATAAATACTGTCAATTCAGTTAATAATATCCGATGTCCTTCTAATGCTTTTTAAAATGATAATAGTGTTAGTCCTTGACTTACAAGCACAATTGAGCTCAAAAATTCCGTTGATAATCAAGAAAGTTATTCAGTGAGTTTTGCCCCAGTTTACAACCCTTTTTGCCACCGTTGTTAAGTGTATCACTGCAGGTGTTAAGTTAGAATCATGGTTGTTAAGTGAATCTGGCTTTCCCACTGACTTTGCTTGTCAAAAGGTAATCATATGACCTGCTGGGACACTGCAACTGTCATAAATACATGCCAGTTGCCAAGCATCCGAATTTTGATCAGGTGACCACTGGAATGCTGCAATGGTCAAATGTGAAAAACTGTCATAAGTTGCTTTTTTTCAGTGCCATTGTAAATTCGAATGGCCATTAAATGAATGGTTGTAAGTCAATGACGACTACCTGTATGGACACCTGTGGAATACTTATGTGGAGATGTACTTTCTCAGGAACAACAGGCCCCATTAGCAAAGGAGCTAATTGTCTACACCAAATTATTACTGAACTGTGAGGCAACTTTGGAAAAGCTTTTCACCAAGTAGTGTGCTATTAAGTGAAGAAAATGATTTCCTTAAAAATCATGTTTATTCCTAGGTCTATAGAACTATAGCTATATTCTATAGAACTATATCCTGAATGAGCAAATAATATCTAGATTTGCAGCTCTTGTTATTTGCCGGTGTCTGTCTCGCTACCACAAGTTCAGAGCCCTGCACATGCTGCCTGCTTATTTATTTATTTTTAAGTTCACTTACTGATTGGTTCAAGTCATGGAAGCTCAGCTCAGAAAATGCATTGTTCTGATTACTCGCTTGCTCCCATTGACCTGCAGCTTCTGAGAGTTATATTCATATTTTATGTGCCCCATGGCAGTGGGTAAAGCTAAATTAAATAATCATTGGAAAAGCTTCTGTGGTGAAGAGTCCAAGCCTTTTGTAGAAATCCGACACAGAAGAAGCAAGTTCAAAAATCAGAAATCTTTGTTTCACGGACCTAACGGGGACAGACAGAGAACCGAGATTAGCAGGCTAGATATGAAAAGAAAAGAAAAGAATGTGAACTCTTTGTTCTTCAGTGTAAAATAGATTCCAGATTAGACCTTTAATTTCTGTATGTCGAGATTATGCTGTACTTTTCACTCATAACAAAATTACCCTGCTTTACATCTTCTGGGTTTGTTTGTTTTTTGCTTTGTGTAGTTTTGACTCTGAAATCTATAAGATTCCGACATGTAGGAGTAATTATGCCCACTTCTTCCTTTCTTTTTGATATGCATACATAGCAGTACATATATGTGAGGGGAACCTTTACCTTTACTTTTAGTCAAAGATTTATAGGATGAGGATATATAATGTAAGTTGCTGCTTAGATGCTTTACACTACAATGCAACAAGTAATTTAGGAGTGAGAATAAGAATTTGTATATAAGAAATTGGCTACAATTCAACATGATAATTACTAATATACCATAATTGATCACTCTGGATCAGTCCAATTTGACTGGAAACATTTTTTGAAAACTGCAAGCAATAATTTTGCTCTTTGTGAGCATTTTGGAGGAAGTAGAAGGAATTGAATGCTGCACCTTCAAACCGTATGAGTGTAATTGTAGCTTTGTGAGTGAGAGAGATTGGAAATCCTCTGAAATAGATACACAATCTCATACAAGATTGGGGAGAGGAGAGGGCTTAATTTAGAGACTCGCTCTGTCCATTGATTTTTGTTTCTTCCATTCAGTCATATCCCAGAGGCTGACTGGAAAGCTCCTGCAGCTTTCTTGGCAAGGATTTGAGAAGTGGTTTGTCATTGCCTCCGTCCTAGAGCAGAGAGAAAGTGACTGGCTCAAGGTCACCCAGTTGGCTTTGTTCCTAAAGCAGTCG
Source organism: Pseudoxenodon macrops (assembly GCA_032467955.1). Taxonomy (NCBI): domain Eukaryota; kingdom Metazoa; phylum Chordata; class Lepidosauria; order Squamata; family Pseudoxenodontidae; genus Pseudoxenodon; species Pseudoxenodon macrops. Next base: position 190,087 of record JANHFT010001746.1, read on the forward strand.
TATTTAATTACTATTGGAAAACATAGTAGGAATTTGCTATATTTCAAAGTGTCTTGTTTTTGTTTTTAATTTGTTACTAATTAAATTGTTTGGTGACTTTTAAAAATACATTAGCAAAATGTTTTCATAAGTGACTAATTATCAACAGGATTGATGTTGTGATTACTTCTTGATTCATATTTGACATTTATATCTAACCTATTTGACATAGTAAGATTATACCTTTCTGAAAGCACTCGATTTTTGCCTTTTAGCTTGTCAGAAAATATTCCTGCTTTTGCACATTGTTGGCAAAATAAAGGATATACACAGTTCCTTGCTACCTTGCTTGAAGAATTATGTATCAAAACCGAAGATCTGGAAAGTCTAACAAAAATATTTAAAAGTGGTTGACACCCTCGCTGGTCAGTAATTTTTCTCTCTCTTGTGTTTCTCTTCTTACTTTGCTTCATATAAGATCCCCTAGCAAACAGCGTAAATAAGGACTATTATTAATGCTAACCATAGTTTCCAATTTATCATATAGTATTAATGGTTGCACCCAAACGTTCAACTCAGGAGCAGGTTGCATGAATTCTCTTTAAGTCAAAGGATAGTCCTCGTTTTCTGATCACTTATTTAGCAATCATTTGAAATTGTGACGGCACTAGATGAATGGTACTTACAGGTAATCTTCAACTTACGACCCCAATTAAGCCCAGAATTTCTGTTGGTAAGTGAGACATTTGTTAAATGAGTTTTGCTCCATTTTACAACCTTTTTGCCCCAGTTGTTAATTGAATCATTGCAGTTCATAAGTTAGTAACACAGTTGTTAAGTGAATCTGGCTTCCCCATTGATTTTACTTGTTAAAAGGCTGCAAAAAGTGATCACATGACTTTGGAACACAGCAACGGTCATAAGTATGAACCAGTTGCCAAGCATCTGAATTTTCACCGTATCATCATGGGGATGCTATAGAGTTCCTAAGTTGTGAAAAACGGTCGTAAGTAACTTTTTTCAGGGCTGTTATAACTTTGAACGGTCACTAAATGAACTGTTGTAAGTCAGTTCAGACGTTTGGCAACCTGCTTACAGTTAAAATGGTTGCAGCGTCTCGTGGATGTGTGACCGCCATTTGCAATCGTCCCCGCCAGCTTCTGACAAGCAAAATCAATGGGAAAACTGGCAGGGGAGGTCACAAGTTGCTCTGATAGGTTTTGTGCTTGTGCCATGTTGCACCTTCTGTCTCTCAATCTTCCTGTACTCGTGTCACATCTTCCATCCCCTGGCCTTCTGGAGTTGCGCCATGCTGTACCCTACATCCACATGCCTTTCTGCACTTGCCCATAGACTGTGTCAGACATCCCTGCGCTGTTCTAAAACTTCTGCTACTTCCTGCTTAACAACTCACGCATCTTGAGGTTACAACAGAAACTGCGACTGCTGTAAATTATTGCTGCTAAATGGCACAGTCATGTGACATTACACTTTATAATTGCATCACTTAGCAAATGCAACCCCAGAGCCGGTCGCAACCCAAGAACTACTGATATATGCGCTGATGATGGAGCACTATTCTTGGTTCTGCATTTTAACACTAATGATAGAAAAAGCATGAGAGATTGGTTGAAGAGATGCTATTTTGAGAAATTCTAGTCATCTCTTTCATGTTTGCGTTGCGATAGTGATTTGGGGAGTAGGGTTAGATAGAATCCCTGAGACTTTATATTCTTTATTTTATAGGTACTTATATTTTCAATCAGTGTTATTTTTGTGTTTTTATGGATAAGCTTTTGAAATTGCTTATTTGACGTTTAATAAATGTTTTATTATGATACTGCTTATACTTTAATGTTCATTTTTTTACTTACAGAATAAGAAGATCATCCTTCATTCCTCTCTTGACCAGAGATTGAATTAATGTTTCACAACTGGATTTATCAAATAACTAGAAATGCTTTTTGTATTTTAGTATTTTTAAAATACCAACTTTTTTTTAAACCAATAAGAACTTTTATTATGTGGCTGCTTGTTTTATTTTTATAAATTTAATTTTACAGCATTAGATTAAACTTTCTTTTTCAACTTGAAGAACATCGATGTTATTTTATTGCTGCACCAACAGAATGTCAAAGAATTTAGTATCTCAAGAAAATACTGTATTGTGATGGGAAGCATGGGATTTTTATTTATGTTCGTTCTTTGAGTCCTCAAAAATCAGATGCGTTGGAATTTGAATACCTTTTGGTTTTCTTAATAAAAAGACATAATTTAAATCACTTGCAAAATAATAAAACTTAGTCTCAGTTTTAAATTATTCTCTGCTAACACATTGAGAAGTTGGAGAGCTCTTCATTTACAGGAAAGAGTCACTTGGTCCTTCAGATTCTGAAGAATCTCCACTCTCCCAAAGCTTAGTGGGTCTACTTTAAGGGCCTGCATTCAGATGTTTCTGCTTTGTAATCCCATGAATTTATCTTCCTTGGTTTTAGGATTCATGATCTCCATATTCAGGACTAGGTCACAGTTCATTCCAGGTTTATCTTTCACGTATCAATCTCAAAGGCTTTGGAAGTCATGTGGTCCAATATACAGGTAATCCTTGAGTTACAACTGTAATTGGGCCCCCTAATTATGATTGTAAATTGGGACAATCGCAAAACAGGACATGGCCTGACTGGACCTAATTTTTCTGGCGGTAGCTGTTATGCAAATGCAGAGGTTGTAAATGAATGCAGTGATCATTAAATGAAGGCCATGGTTGTTAAGCAAACATAGTTTGCTGTCGGCCTCTTTTTGCCAGAAACCAGAAGTAAGCTCCAGTTTCTAGCAAGATTGTTGTAAATTGTGGTCACATGATCCCAGAGCACTGCAAATAGTCATAAATGTGGGCCAGTTGCCAAGCATCCAAATGTGGTCACATGATGGGGGACAATGTCAGAACTTCAAAACCAGGGTGTAAGTAGCTTTTGGGACAAAATCCGTCATAACTTTGAACAGTCACTAAGCAATCGGGCATAAGTGAAGGACTTCATGTAACATAGTATGCAATTGAATGTACAAATTCTGCTCAAATATTTCCAGCAAAAAAAGGTACGGGTTTCCAAGATATTTCCATTTTTAAAGAATTTGTTTTATGTAGAGTTTTCTCCTAATGTTTAGTCAACACTTACTTCTCTGGAGTTTTATTATGAATAATATTATGAATATATAACAGATTACAGGAACAAGGAAGAGGCAGAAAATAGTTAAAGGAGCAAATAGTGCTTAACTATATTAGGTATATGTAGAGTGGAGAATTATTTGGGTAGGCTTTCAAGATTCTGTTACCATTCTTTACTAGCAATCAAGATCTTTCCAGAAATCTGTGTAGGTCTTGTTTCCTGAGCATGCCTGCCATTTCTGAAAGGCTTGACAAGTTTCCCAACAACTGATTCTTATCTCGCTGTGTGATTTGATTCAGAATATTTGCACTTAAATCAGCTGCATGATGGTTTAGTTTCACAATGAAGCCACTATGTCAATCCTTCTACAGATGCAAAGTGAGCTTCTCCAATCTGCACTGCAGGGCTTCTGAATCTGGCACTTTTATTCTGGATAATCTTAATCAGAGATTAAGCCACATAAAAAAGGATGGAATTTACTGAGGGCGTCTGCTTGAGTATAGTGGTTAAGATCCATTAAGGTGCAAAATAAGGTGGTTTTGTCAACTCTAAACTCTTGATTTTCACAGGTTTACTTCGTTAGGTTTCCTGTTAGTTTAGCAGCATGATTTTTTATAGGTTTATTTTAAGATTACACTTTAATGTTTAATCTTTCAAAAACATTTGAACTTTTACAAAATGTGGATTGCTTATGTTTAAAGAGCTAGATTCGCAAGCTTCACTGTGTCAAAATAACACATTTTCATCCCCACCTTTTCCCTTTGTTTATCATGGGAAGATTAACTTGATCCTTTCTAGCTCCTACAGAAGGTGTGTGTGTGTGTGTGTGTTTTATTCTTACTTGGTAAAGGCAGAAAATGTACTTATACATAATAAAGACAGTTATTAATAGCATAAAATTATCTGTATTGCCTTATACTTTGCTGCTGTTGTATGATTAGCAATATCAATAGCATTTAGGCTTATATACTATCATATATTGCTTTACAGCACTCTCTGGCCGGTTTACAAAGTAGAAGCATTATTTGCATAGTGTTCTCAACAATCTGGGTCTTTATTTTACCAACCTCAGAAGGATGAAAGGATGAGTCAACCTTGAGCCCTGTCTGGATCGAACTCCTGCCTGTGGGCAGAGTTTGCCTGCAATTCTGCACTTAAGCACTGCGCCATCAGGGCTCCTGGTTGGCTCCAAACAGGTTGTGGTTAGGTGACTAGGTAAACGTTTTACCATATGGGGCAATACAAAAAAAAAAAAATCTCATTGAAAACATAGGTGGGCAACTTAGAACTTTCCGGATAAAGTAATGCTGAAATAGATTTTCGGGTATGACATCATTGCTCCACAAGCTGCATTGGCTACCAGTTTGTTCCAAGTCTAATTCAAGGTAAATCCACCTTTAAAACTCTTCACGGATAGGGGCTGAGTTATTTACAAGAGTATCTCTCCTCGATTGTTTGGCCCAATTAAGGACAAATATGAGTTTTTGAAAAATAAATCTAAAGGACAGCTTTCTGAAATAAAGGACTGTTCTTTGTAATAAAGGATGTATGATCACTATATGAGAGAGGTGTGTTCCAGGTCCCATTGGCTAAAGACTCAGCAGGTGGGCCAAGAAGGAGTGGTTTTTCTGCCATGGTGTCCACTTTTTGCAACATAATCCCTTCAGAGGTCAGATTGGCCTTGACTCTACTGGCCCTTCCCATGTCCTTGAAAACTTCTGCCTAACCCTGGGGCCCTGAGTATGTGGTACAGCCCATCTTCTGGCTGTGTTAATGATTGCTTTATGATTCTGACAGAGGTGGTTGTTATTATTAGCCACCCAGTCACATATGTGAGGTGGACAATAAAATAAATAAAATGTGCCACAATGTATTTTTAGTTGCATGAAGTTTCTCTTTCTGTCTTTCTTGCAGAAACAGAAAGTCTATCATGTTCCATGGTTTCTGTAGGGATTTTTTTCCAAAATTAAATAATATAGTTAATATAATTATTTTTAGGTCCAATTTATTCTCCCTCTCATATGACAATCAATGTAAGCAAGTCAATTATACAGCTTTTGCATTACTTACATCAATGTATTACCTTTTGGAAGAGATCATATAAACATTTGTGAATTAAGTGTTGTGGAGACATTAATCATCACCATTAGGAGCCAATTCTTTTTATAAATATATGACAAGACTCTACCACTCAGTTTAGCTGGTTTATGATAAAAGATTCCATGCTCACAAGAGAGCAAGAAGATTGAAACCAATGAAATTTCTAAATAATCAGTCAGATTGAACTAAATGTTCCACTGTGTTGTTTTTAGTCTACAGGATCATGATTAATCTTTGTGACTCATTGTAACCAGTGAGTCTAATCTGGATGCATCCTGCCACCACTTTTACAAATCTCAACAAGTTTGTGAAAGTTCTATTATATAATTAAATCACACTGCATTCAACAGAAATGCTAGGGATACTTTTCCATTGAAATGTGAAAGATTCTTAAATTTGTGAGGCATTTATAACATTTTTCCTTCTAGTAACTGATCAATGAAGTTTTTGTATGTACTTGCAAATTTGTATAATTTAGTTCCATGAAGTGCTGGCTTTGGGGTTTTAATTGTTGTTATGTGCATAAGTTAATATTGTCCTTTTTTCAGTAGTGGTATTCACTTACCTTTGCTACCGGTTCAGAAATGTGAGCATGCGCAGAACGTCCGTGATGACATCCAGGCGGGTGGGCAGAGCCTCCCGCCGCCATCGCTACTGGTTTGCCCGAACAGGTGCAAATCAGTAACATACCACCACTGCCTTTTTTGTAGCTGAGAAAAGCTTATAGCAAACAAAACAAAAACTTTATTTCAAGTTTGCACAAGCATGATAAAGAAAATGCATTTTGTCTTATGTATTTTCAACGTAAGTTCTGAAATGAGAACTATTATTTGAATCATAGACTGGAAAATTCATTTCAAAACCAAAGCAACCTAAGCTTTCCTTAAAATTAATTTAAGGAACACTAAAACAATTCTCTTCGTTGCTGCAAATCTGATTTTTAAAAATTGTATATGCTAAGATCTGTAAAAGTCCCTTGCCATGCCAGAAATAGCGGATAGAGGTGATTGTTTTTTTAAAGAAAAAACCACACACCTTCTACAGTACCTTTTTAAGCATCAAAGTAAGCTGAATGCAGGCATAGGATGTGGGTTGGTAGCTGTTTCGTTTTGTATAAAGCCTTGTGGAATGACAAAGTAATTTTGAAAGAAAGGTATCTACCACAAGTCAGGAGTTCATCAATTCAACGTCCACTTTTGCAAGCTGTGTTCCTTTTTCCATACATTGCTCAAAAATCAGTTCAAGAAGGGCTCCTGGAAAAATATGATATAGTCTCCATATGAGTGGATAATCCAATCTCTTGAAGTAGATGATAATATTTACATTACAATCACCACTCTACATACAGTTGCCTGGTTGGCCTTTGTCTCCCCTTATATGACCACTGCCTTAGAGGTTTTGCTGCATATATTTATAGTCACCGATACCATAAAGTACTTGTAACAGAAAGAGTTACAGACCTCTGCTACTTGCTCCTATTTATCTAGAGACACCACGCATATGCAGATTTATGACATTATGACATTTTATTGTTCACTTTCTAAATTGCGAAAGAATTAAGATGGGACACTTGCCACAGAAAGAATGTGTGTTATTTGATGATTCTGAAGTCTATATTCCCATCATTTTTTAACTTCTGATAAGTTTGGGCCAGTTTCAGCTTGATACTCTTCTCACATCTTCGGATACTTTTCCATTTCCATCACTTCATCCAGGAAACCACTTTTTATTTTGAGAAGCAGTTTGTATTTCAGAAACCATGTGTGTAGTTACAGAGTACTAGTAACATAACACAATGATCTCTGAATTTATCTGAAGTTGGATTTAGGCAATCAACATTCCCCAAAATGTATGACTGTGTGTTTAAACCATTACTTTAAAATTAGGATCTGCAAATGCATACTTCAGTAATATATGCTGGGTTCTTTTGTTCAATAAAAATACTTGACTAACATGGGCAAAAGAAACTGTACACAAACATTTACTGTCCCACTGAAGAATGGTGCCCAAATATAAATGAGGATAGGGATCTTATAATAATTGTATAGAAAAGGGAATTTTCTAACATACAAATGTTCCCTGTCTTCAGTAATTTGTGATCCCTCTGAAATATGAAAAACCCTTATCTCTACAAAAAATACATAGTTCTGGTCAGTCATATTTAATATTTCATGTATTTGTTCAAATAGTACACATGGAAGAACTAGAAAAAGGTGAAATTAAAGAACTTGATTAAGAATTGTATCACCTCAATAATTATCTGTCTAAGTATAGATGTTACCTTTATAAAAATATAGCTCGCTTTTAAATAAATAGGAAAAAAATTAAACATCTTAGTACTTATTTATGTACTCCCAAATAAAAGTATGGTAGTCTATTTAGATTTCTACTAAAAGTATAAAGCATGAATGAATCAAATCAAAGTTTTAAAATATAATCTGGCCCATTCCTAAATTAGTACTTCATATGTATACACTCTAACTTGAATATACCTAAGCCAAATCAAATATAACCTAGAAACTCTATAAACTTATTTTCTCTAGAAAGACTTCTTAGAGGAAAGACATATTATAAATATGTCAAATAAATTGGTATGCCTGATATTCAGATTTTCTGAGAAGATAATAGCATTTCTTGCATCTTAGAGATATTTTTTAACCACCTTTCACAACTATTATCTTTTTTGCCTTATTTTCCTCTAGAATTATGCTTTGCTGTTCCTTCTGAGCTTTGATGAAATCATGAGAAAGCTGCTAATAGAAAACTGGCTTTCAGGAAATATTGTCTATAGAGTTCATGATTACACTTGGCATAATTGAATAACTACCGAGGAGTCCATATTCTAGCAGTGGCTCATTCAGAAATTCTGTTTGTACTCTTACTGCTAACCATTACTATTAAATATGGATCACCTGGCTTATTCTCCAGTCTGGAATTGGAGAACAGGATTGATAAAAGGGCAAGACAAAAGCTTCTACTTTTCACATTCTTTGGTGCCATCTAAGGAGCAAACAGGCAGGCAACTCAAATCTTGCTCACCTTCTTATTCGTGCCTATAATTTTATCAGCCTCTTCTTAATAGCTGAAAAAAATGAGCAAGCACTGGAAGCAAAAGTTGACAATTTCAAAGAGATCAACGTAATGGGAAAAGGTGATCCATATGGTCATGTCTTGCCAAAAAAACAGGATGTTTTCACCTGTCTACTATGACAAATCATCATCTTGAGAAAAACCAAGAATGAAATGCACTAGTTTTCTAGAGGTTACATTGAGTAGTTTCCTCGCCCTCATTTGATGGATTTTTCATTCAAGATCTTTGTTCCTCCATTTCCTTCCCTTTGTTTCTTTCGCATGAGTTGGCTGCTAGCTGTCTCCCATCTAGAGATCTGATGACAAAGATAATCTTATTTCAACCCTATCTCCAAACCAGCAACTATGTCGGTGTTTCTTCCTCTTTGAATTTTCTCAGATTTGTCTACATCCTTCTTTTGCAACTATGAAAACCAACTCACACCAGTTCTTGCCTGCTGTCTGACCTAAAGTAGACCCCATAGTCAACCTTACCTAGTTAGTGGTTCTTCTGATGTGTTTCATGGTATTACACGCAAACACTTGCCTTTTACATTTTATTTCATTGTACTGTGTGTGTTTCTTTTTAACTTGATTTCTTCAAGGAATGACGGTAGCAAGGTTATTTAAACGAGGAATAGAGTCTCAAACTCTATTCTTTGAATCCACCATACCTTGCTATTCCAATTTTTGCCAATGTACCTCATGTAAAAGCCCCAGCCTTGCACTTAAATTTTATTTTACTGCTATCTAGTTGACATCCAGATTGGAAACATTACATGGAGAAAAAATATAGCACGTGATTTCCAATATCTATCCTCAGATCTAATCAGTGAAGTCAGAAAAGAATAAGCCGTCAGGTGGTAAAGGAACAGGGAAATAAAAGAATTTTATAGACAGTCTGAGTCTGTCTTATATACCATCTGCTGAGTACAGAAACCTAAGACTTGCTAATACATGCTGTTTGCATGTTTTCAATATTTTATGTCAATTGAAATGACATCTTTGAAGCTCTGAATTATGTAGACTTACTCACAGGTATGGATGGTAACGATTCAGGATAGAAAGACAAAGAAGGCTAGATGATAAAATAAATAAATGTAGAGATTATTTAGTAAAGAAGTTCTTCTTCTTTTGTTTTACTTCATAAAAATAAGCCAAGGTTTCCATGAAACATTAGGTAAAAAAATTTTTTTTTAATCCTGAAGGGTTCTTTAGTTATGTTCACAATAAATGGATGAGAAAAGCTAACTCAAAGATTATAATTTTTATGTAATCACAAAAATTATTATAACTGGTGAATAGATGTAGAATGGGTGATGGTATCAGAGCCCGTGGGATAATTCTTGGAATTGTATGGGATTGTAAACTGAATGTAAATATGCAGAATGATGTCACTGAAAAAGGAAAAGTTCGGTTTTATCAAGAGAGGTAAACTTTCCAATTATGGGATGAAGATTTTCACTTTATTTTATATATATCCGACTCCACCTTTAAGTGTTATGTTCAGTCCTGGGGCCATTCTTAAGAAAGGTTCAGAGAAATGAATAAATTTGGGGACAAGCAGTAATTATGATCAGAAGACTAAAAACTAATTCCTACAAATCTTGAGAGATTTGGGAAGAGGGTGTTATCATCAAATAACTGAAATGATATCATGTGGAGCTGTCAAGGCTTGTCTTTCTAGAATTCAGGACGCAAGGATTCAGGTTACTAGTAGCAGATGGCACCTATATAATACAAGTGGTCCTTGACTTAAGACTGACTGCTCAGCAAAAGTTTTAAGTTACAACAAACCTCAGTGTGGCTACTCTTGACACAGATTTTATGGCATCATTCAGAACTTCAAAGATGGTTCCCCTCTCCTGTTGTCATGTGATCAAACCAGCATTTCCTTCTGGTTATCGGCAAAAGTAGCCCATGGAGAAAAATGGGTTCGCTTAACGACTTCAGTGTTCACCATTGCAGAAAAGGTTGCAAAATCAGATCGATCATGCGGCTTATCCAATTTACAACTATCAAAAGTTACAACCATGTTGAGAAGGCTCCATGACAGTTATAACTCGAGGACTACATGTATGTTAAAAAAAATAACCTTCTAAGCTAATGGAACTCATTACTCAGAATTTATGGGCTCCCTCTAATTAGTTGTGTTCATCTGAGATGTAAGCAATCTGAAATGTTTCAATTTGTTTGCCAGTGGTGGTTGAAATCAGTAGCCTAAACAACCACTTCCATGCTCAAGATGGCGCTCGACACCTAGTTTCCCAGCGAGGAGGCGATGGCGTTTCTCTCCTAATGGACCTTTTTTCCTGATCGTTGGAAGAGCTACGATTGCAGGGATCGGTGTAGGAGTGTTTCGCCAGCCGAATGAGGTGTTTTTG